>OY796682.1:52718953-52971953 GCA_963680715.1 Tetragnatha montana
CAAAACCTGTTTTTTAGTAAGAACTTAGCTTTAGATCAGGTGTTACAATTATTTTTTCTGCCAATAATACTCCATTTATTTTATCGGTTAAATTTGTGCGCGATTTATTTTTATAAATTTAATTTTGAATAGAAAAGCTTCGCAGATGTATGTAGATCCAAAAGCACTCGCGAGCTTTGAAAAAGGTTCCTCAAACCCGAATCTTTTTGTCTTTCAGCACCCTTTCCCTCGAAAACTTGCCCTCCCTCATTGTGGTCAAGAAAGGAAACCCCCGCCCTGCGGAATCCAATAAACTCGGACATCCTCTGGCGCTTACCCTTTCTAATCGCAATTCTATTAAAAATCGCGAAACAAAAAGTTTTGAGATTTTTTTTGTAACAAAACATTGTTTTTAAAAGAAAACTATTGCTCGTAGTAAAGTTTTTTTTTAGCTCACAAAAATTCTCGCGGGTCGCAAACAGGCCCGTGCTGGGGCACCGGGACATATCTCCCGATGCGCCCTCCAGCCTGGAAATTTTGGCGCCCTCCTATTCCGAAACTGACAAGGCTTTGAGTGTTGCGACTGTAGGCTACTACTTAATAGAGGTGGGCGCCTTTAATCAAAACAGCAATACCTTTGAGAGTGTTAAGTCAAGGTATTGTGTTTTTTGCACTAGGGGAACCCTAAGCGAAAAAAAAGTATTAATACATACCTTGATAGTGGAAAACTAGGCGGTGTTTTCAGGGCGCCCTTTTAAGCTACCGCGAAATTTTAAAAGTTCTGCTTTAATTTTACTGCGGTGATTTTTCATGGCGATTTCGCTCTTTGTTTAATACTTCGAATTTGCGAAGGCGGCCCTTCTTCATGCACAAACCAGAAAATGCAAGGGCACAGCACTAATTTTTGGTGGGCCTTTAGTGAAATACGTTGAAATTGAAAGGGCGGGGCGTTAATTTTTTACGATGCTGTTATTTAAACAGGTAGTTACTTGACTAAGGGCCGTCCTTAGTCATTAGAGAGAAGTATCGAACGCAGGGCCATATCCAATGAGGTTTTAGGGGTTTAACCCCTCCTAAAATTTAGACAAATATTTATGCTGTTTTTTCCTCCGGGTGTAACCCAAAGGGTCTCAAAATGTGTCAAAACAGTACTTTTAGGAGTAAAAATTCCAAAAATTTTCTGGGGGAGAACCCCCAGACCCCCCCCCGAATTTATAAAATCCATTATAAACTAATTTTTCTTGAATATTCTCTGACTTACGAGGAGTAGTCCTCTTTTGATGTAATCATCTGAAGGGGCTCGAAATGATTCAAAATACTGTTTTTCACAAAAATCAAATATTAAAAATAAAAAACAATCAAATATATCTCAAATAGCAGTATTGCTTTAATTTTTTTCTATTGAGAAAAGCAATTTGTGAAACGTCGCCAATCTTAAAAGAAAAGTAAGTTTTTAGGTTTACAAATAATTATTTGGGCGGCTCCCTTTCACCCTTTGTCCACCGCCCTCTGAAGGTACCCAGCACGGGCCTGGTCGCAAAATTATTTAAAGTGGGCCGCATGCGGCCCGCGGGTTGGCCATCCCTGCTCTAGCAGGACTCCAGTTTTTCCCTACAAATATAAAAATTATAAAATAGGTATGCTTTTCCTTTTATTTCAATGTAATTTTTAATTATACAATTAATCAAGTTTAAAAATTTTAAATTTCCATGGACTGCATCGGACTAAAGTGGCCTCCTCTTCTCCTTAACCGCTAATATTAAATTACTCAAGTAAATTTCTATATACGTCACTATTGCATACTTTTCACTTTCTTCTACAGGGGGCAGGCCATTTTAAAGTAAGAATTAAATAAATGTATATTTAATAATTTTAAATTATTTTTAAAAATTGCAAAGACATAACACTTTTCAAAAGAGTTTTTAAGATTGCAAAGAAAGATATCAGAAAAAGTTTACAAATTTGTTTTCTTCCTAAAAATATTTAAGAGAAGGAGAAATAAGGGGAGACCTCCATGTGTGTCAACCACTTGACAATCAAGGGGAGAGATGACCACTCATCTCTAGGATCTCTCTCAGAGGAGGGGACCTTAAATCATGTCTATAAGTTCAAAAATGAGTCAAGCAAGAGACTATATTTTAATGCCTAATTTTAAAAATTTCCTGGGGGAGGAACCCCTTTCCTTCCCTACCTAGGAGGAGGACATCATCTGAGCGTCGTCAATAAAAAAAAAACAAAATGTTGAAAACAAAAAGTCTGGTTGTACGACCCTTTAGATCAGTGGTTCCTAACCTTTATAGTACTGCTACCCCTGTAACCTGTTAGGAAATCAAATTTTACCCCAATTTTAAAATGTTATAAAAACACTCAATGCAAGCGAATTCTAATGTTTATTAATTACAAAGTTGTCATTGCCCAGCAGTTAGTCAGAAAACTGGATACATTGTGGCTACATAAAAACACAACACTATTACGATATTTTAACTATGAATGAATTAATAATAATAATCAGTGTGAGGGTTGAAATTGTTTTGCGTGTACAAGTTTTTTATGTTAGGTTTAGTGTCACTTAAAGCACATCTCATGTCATGTTCCACATTGAGACGGTTTCTAGCCTTTGTTTTCAATGAAACTAAAGTTGAAAAACCACTCTCGCATCTGTAAGTGGTGGCAAAAGGTACTATCATTTTTAAAGCTCTGTTAGCTATAACATGATATTCGGCACCTGCTTTAATCCAAAATCTGCTGAGATCATACATTTGAAATTCTACTTAGAAAGTACTATTCTCGCGCAGTCCAAGAAATTCTACTTTGGCCGCTACATCTTCGTCTTTAATAATGTCATCATCAGTAGAAAATGGTCTTAATATCCAAGAGTTGGACTAACGATTTTCTAAATCCGGAAAGTATTGCTTCAGTGACTCTATTACTGCAGATAAATGTTGATCCACGGCATTTCCAAATGTGATTTTGTTTTCTTCGGTATTTACAAATTGCTCACAAATTGTTCTCTGTTACCCCTGAAGAATAGCGTGTTTACCCCCCGGGGGGTAATTACCCCCAGGTTCGGAACCCCTGCTTTAGATAGACCCGAAAAATCCAAATTAATTTCATTCAAACAAGTGAACATTGAAGTTACGAAATGAGTACGAAACTCCATGCTAAAATACGTCGGTGAAGTCGTGACGTCATACATTGTAGTTAGTTTGAAGAGCGCCATCTATAGAGCATTCGCACATGTCACTTGGACGAATAAACAACCTATGTAAACAACCATTGTTCTATTGCATAAGCCTTAGTTTTAAAAATGAATGCACAAGAAAAGAAACAACTCAACTCCATACTTCAATCGATTGTCTTTGTTATGATTATAATTTCATTTCTATTTCTGCGTGGTTTAAGTTCGTCGTAAGTTGCTGCATTTCGTGAGAAATTCAAATAAAAAAGGGCCTAAGTGAAGTTTTTTACTTATTCTCTGGCTTGTATACATTCTTTCTATCCATTTAGGGTCGTTCAATTATGTTCTTTTTTTAATATGGTGCTTAAGTGACAAATTTAATCACTTCCGTTAACCTTTCAAGTCAAGTTCCATACGTCTGACTGCAACATTTCTGTTAAGTGCTCTAGATCGGGTCTTTTAGGCATGTCTTTGGAGAATAAATATTTATCAGTTGAACAGTGCCTTCGAAAATGGTCTGGGTTGGACAAAGAAGTTCAGCTCTTTGATCATAATTATGTTAAGCCCTGGAATGCTCATCCAGATTCGAATCGCACAAGACCTGCACGTTTATTGTTTATGAAAGGATTACAACGGTATCCCCTTTATGATTCCAGGTGAGTTTTGTTTCTCAATAATTTATTATTATTCTATCATGTACATGTATGGAATATATTATTTTCCAATTAATCATTTATATGAGAATCCTAGAAGGTTTAGCCCCTGTTCTAAAAAAATCCGCGGCACAGATGGGATAATGGCGGCTTTACACCACCGCGGTTTGCGGGACGTGATTTGCGATTTGCGGCGAAAACGGGAACCGCAGAAACTCAGCGACCGCTCGAAAGAGGGCGCTAGAATCGATTTACGACACTAGCGGCTGCCGCTAATGCCGCCGCGACAGTTTTGGTTCCCGCGCGGCAGCCGCTAGTGTCGTAAATCGATTCTAGCACCCTCTTTCGAGCGGTTGCTGAGTTTCTGCGGTTCCCATTTTCGCCGCAAATCGCGTCCCGCAAACCGCGGTGGTGTAAAGCCGCCATAAGAGGCCTCCAGCCGCCATGTTTATCCACAGCTCTCACAGCAATATTGCTGAAGTATTGTCATTATTTGAACTTATTAAACATGAAGACTGGAGGACTCTTATCCCAGCTGTGCCAAATCCGCTACTAACCATTAGACTTAATTTATTCAACTTAAACACAGTAAACTCCCGTTAGTACGCCATTCAAGGGGATGTTTGAAAGCGTTGTAATAAGCGGTATGCTTGTAGGTATATCTTACCTTGAAGCAGGATTTTATCACTAAAATAGAAATGAAAAAACAATGTCTAAAAACAGAACTAACATTCTTGCATTTAACCTTTCCGAACTCTTCTCCTTTTACCTAAAAAGGCAGTTCCTTAGATTTCTTCACGTTTTTTTTTTTTTAAATTGTTTTCAATGAAGAGACAGGCAACCCCTGTTCATTTTCAAATTGCTGCTTCTTATCACACCAGCTTTCCTTTTAGTTCCAGAAGAACTTACTGAGAAAAAAGGAATATTGAATATGGTATTTGACTTACAAAACAATGGACTGAACACTGAGCTATGGAATGCGGTGTTTGAATTGTAAGAGAGGGGGGATAATTTCCAAGAAATTCAGGGAGGGGTCTGATTTGTCACAGGACAAGCGTGACCTGCAAGACACTGGTCTTCCTTGTTGAGGGCATTCGTGGAAAAAGGGGAGTGGTAGGAAAAACCAGTTCTAACTACCATATTGTTCTACTTGCCTTTTCTTGGCTCATACATTATTTGAAAGGAGCTTAACGACGCAAGAACCGGGATTTTTCTTCGGGGGACTAGAGAAAAGCTTTGAATATGTGAAAAGTTGTAATAAGCAGATAGTTTTTAATGATAAAAGGCCTTTTGGTCCCAGGGACCGGAGAAAAACGTCGAAATATGCTGGACGTCGCACTAAGCGGGGGCGTACGAACGAGAGTTTACTGTAATCTGTTAAGTGCCAAGGTGTAAATGGCACCTGGGCGAACTGTAAAGTAATGTGGTCAGGCATGATGTATAATCTGGTTTAGCTCAACAATTTTAGTAACCCTAATGATTTTACTGAATTGGTGATTATGTTATGAACGAGACACCCAAAACATTTTTAAGTGTTGAAATTCAAATTCTGAATATTTAAGTGCTTGTTTTCTTGATTCTTTCCCTGTGTTTTAAAGTTGCTAAAATGAGACCATTTTTATTGTGTCTCATTTAGGAAGTGCACTATGGTGCAATTGAGCCAATTGGCGTAATTGTATCCCGCTTTTAGAGTCCCCGCTAAATATCCCCAATATCCAAATCGCAAATCACGGGCAATATTTAGCGGGGACTCTAACGGAATTGAACCAAATAAACTACTGGAATAGAGGTAGACCTCTTAATTGATAATTTCGATTTTTTTACTGTGAAATGCTGATCTTATGATTATTGCAGTAACATAGATGAAGATGTAGATGTTGATAGTGTGGAGGATGTCTACATAAGCCCCTTTGACAATTCCAAAACAAGGATATCGGCAGTGGAATGCGAACGCAGCTTGAAATATACACCTAATTTGTTCAGGGAAACTGTGCCAGAGGACGAGTTGGACATGTAAGTTCTCCTTGAATCATGGTGGATTTCTCTTTTAAATCTAAGTTTTTGGTGAAAAATGATTTTAAAAACAATTCAGTGTTAAATTAACATTTTTGAACTTTATATGAACAAAAAATTATTATACAGTGGAGAAAATAGGGGTGGCTCAAGTATCCCCACTCTCCCCCCCTATAGTAGCCAAAGCCCATTAGCAGCACTGCTAAAACTGACAGTTAATGGGATAATACTTAGAATCTATTTAACTTAATCTAATCCATAGAGTTCATAAGATTTACAAAATCAATTAAGATTATGGGATTTTTAAAATCAAATTTAGTCTGCTTATTTCATTGTTTTTCTTTTCAGAAATGAGTTACCATCCAAGCAAAGAAAACTTTATCAGCAAGTTTTAAAAGTTCTAAACAGTGATCGACTTGCTCAGCTTGCTACTACTGGAACTTTGAATGAACCCATAAAAAGAAGACTTGCGATTGATAAAACCTCTAGAGAAATTAGAAGAATATTTGGATCAGTATTTTGGGTTTGTATTTTTTTCCGTGATACTACTTCCAATGTAACTTTTATTTATCATTTGTCAACTTCATTGAAATTTACTGTCCCCCCTCCTTTTAAGAATTTTCAATTTTCTAACTTGGCAATTTTAAAACATAATGTTGTGTTATTAATGTATAGGATATGGATCTTCTGTCCTGGCTTCACAATACTCTTCTAAATCATTCTGATATCTCCGTGTTATCATTGTACCTTGATGCTCTTCAAACTCTAAAAGCCAAAGTAAGTCATGATTTCTACATTTTCTTGCTGTCTTTTAAATTAATATATAATCTATTTTAATAAAAAAAATATCAAAATCTTATTTAGTAAAATAAATTATCGATTTCCTTTTCCACCAAATTTTCTGAATTACTGGTCAGAAAGCTAGTTTATTTTTATCCAAGAAATTTCTGTTACTTAAAGACATGTTTAAACTATTTTTTAATAGTGAACATATTTGATTTGTAGCATAAGGGCTTGTAGACTAAAGTGAAATAATGCAAATCTTCCAAGTTATATGCAATCTAAAATTTTTTTTTAAAGCTATGCAATTTGTTACAGTTTCTTATACAACTTATTGTTCTTCTTCTTTTCAGAAGGGTTTTTTTTTTGTCGTATATTGTGTGTATTATTATTAGATTAAATATGTTTCATTCACTTGAATGAGGTGACCTCACCTCCTTTGTGATACAAATTATGTTTTCCATTTTTTGTAATTTTTTAATAATTATTATGTAATAAATTGATTGAATTGAATAATAAACCAATTGATTTGAAATCAAATGAGATAGGACAGAATTCATCTGGATTCAGATAACCCATAACAAATACTTAGTCCTGTGTGTTAGCTTTGCAGGAAGAATGATCTGTATTAATCCCTTCATTTTTTTTCAGATACCTTTACTCATCGATAAAATTCTGCATACAGCTGCTGGAACGCCAGTAGGGGATTCTGTGATTCAAATGGTTAAGAAACCATGGGACCCTGTGACTTCCATTTTAAATCAAAACAAACCAGTAAGACATTCTTTAATCCTTTAATGTGTTAGTGCTTTCAAAACATTGTTTTCACTAATGCCATAGTTTTTCCTATAGACTAGGCTAGGGTAATAATCCTACATTCTAAGTTATGCAAGGATCACACAATCATTGAAGAACACAAGTTTTTGAGTATTAGGGGAACCAACTAAAATTCATATACTTTTCTTCCATCTTCATGTAAGATTTAAAGTTTAATGATAAAACTGAAAAATTCCAGTATTTTTTATTATTATTATTATTATTATTATTTTTTTTTTTCCAATAATTTTCCCTTTTTGTAATAGCTTGAGTATTAAGACCATGTCATGAAAAAACCTTAAAGAACCAAAATAACTTATTTTTTTTGCGGCTTTTTTTATCTACAAGAACTCTAATTCTGTTGTTAATGATTTTTTAAGTGTACCTCCCCTTTTGGATTTTTGGAAATCTTGATCCTTGGTATTTATATTTGTGCTTTACTGTTTAACTGTAACTGTACTTGTAATCTTATATCCTTATATATGGGTTTTCGTCAGATTGTTGGAATTATTGCTGACGAAGGGGATCAAAGTATCCCCGAAACATTGTACATTTTAAACTTTTACGTGGATCTGCAGCCGTTTAGCAGGATGCAAAAATTATCACAAAGCAGGTACAGGTCAAAGGTTTAAAATTCTCCTCCCTGTTAAGTCTCAGATTAGTTTAAACACTGATTTTTTATGTAATCTAATGAGGAGAGAACCAAAAATCCTCCAACAGTTCTCCAATATTGGTGAAATCAAGCATTATAATATCAGAGATTTGATGGTCTGTGCAGGAATGTTTTAAAGTCTTTTCAAAACTCCCTATATCTTTCAAAAGAGAGAAATGACAGTTTCATGTAATGTGTTGACGTCTTGGAGACCTTTATTCACCTTTTTAGGGATCTTGTCTGCCTTAATTTCCCTTTATTGGACAGAAATCCTTAACTTAATGGAGCTCAACAGGTTGTAAATTTTCATTAAAATTGAAATTATTCCCCATATGGATCTGGTAGTCTGATTTTTGGACTAAAACCCTTTAGGGCAAATATAGGGGGCTCTAGAAAAGGCAATTGCATTTCACTACCCCCCTCTAAAATCCCTTGAGGACCACAAAACAGTGTTTATGAGAAACAAGGATTTATGAACAGGGAAATTTATTATCTGCTTATTTAACGGTGTAAAATCACTCAAGAAGGCCTGCATGTCAGTAGGAGGGGATCATACCCCCTATAAACCCACTTTTTTGCTTGATTCTGGAACCACTTTTTCATACCCTTCATGAGTGTGTATGATGATTTTTGAATGATTAATTTTTGGCTTTTATATCAATGTATGTTCATACCAAATTTCATCCAAATCTGTCCAGTAGATCTGGAGAAAATCAAACAAATGTTCATGTTCTCTTAATTTTGAACACGAGTGTATTTATTACATGCTAAAAAATTATTAATTAAGTTCGTGTGCATTATTCCTCTTTTTATCTTTGAGCAAACTCATCCCTGAAGAAATCTTATTACTGAATATAAACATTCTTTAAATGAAATAAAATTCTTATTCTGACTATTTAAGATTTTAAAAAACAATTATTACCTATTATTAAATTAATTATGTTCTCTTTTGCAGAAAAAACTTCCTGGAAACCCCATCATACTTTTATGCCCAAGTTCTCCCAATCAGCATATCATAAACAACCAATCTCCCAGGATGAAGTTTTGGATCAACTACCTGGGCTCCATTTGCAAAGTGGTCAGTGTTCCTGGGATCTTGGAATCAGGCCAGAACCCGACCTCAGCGGAGGAATGCTTGAACCTGATGATGATATCAATAAGAAGCAAAGTTACAGAGGTACTATATTTGTTTCCAGTTCAGGGTAGGCAAGGGCAATGTAAGCAATGTTGGTTCTTATGTATTATCCCGTCTGGTGACATACGTATGTCCCGCTGAATGTGAATATGTTATCAAAGCCCATTGACTGTTCTATAGCTGTGCCGTTGAATTTGATGGTTGCTGAACAGTCAACGGGGTAATACGCTAGTACCAAAATTTTTAAACTGGTTTTACTTTGCAATTTAGTTCTCCCGATCTTTAAAAGTTTGATATATGCTTATTTATAGAATAGTAACATATTTACAAGGCTACTACCCTTATAAATATGTTATAAGGGTAGTAAAATTATTACTGATTTTAAGAATGGTATGTTTTCTTTGAAGGTCAAAAACCATTATCCTAACAGGCCATTGATACTATTGGGATGGACCATTGGAGCTTTGATGGCTTGCCACGTATGTATTTTGTGTTTACCATACCTATTAACCGACTACTTAAAGATAGGATACAAAACAATACTAACACCTCTAAAAAGCTTTTATCATACATGCTGGATACATTGCAATGACAGACTTGACAAAATACAAGGTAGTTGGTGAACATTTCACTGGAGCTTCAGTGATGTCAATAGAAAACTTTTTATTTAACATTTTTAAAAATTGTTTTGGCTGCCATGATACTGTTTTTATGAGTTTTGTAGATCATACCAGGAAAACAAAATGCAAACAGAAGAAAAAGGGGACCAGTAAGGGTATTTGCTGATTAAAGTGCATATTAGGTTGAGAGCACCAGGAATAGTTCTCTGAAATAGCATGTTATGTTTGTACTGTAGTCATCTGAAGAATCAGTTTTGCTGAAATTTGATTTTTTATCAAGAGGTGTTCTTATTTTGTACCCCCTCTCCTTGTAGTGTAACCATCAAAAATAATAATCCTAAAATGTAGAAAATCTGAAGATGAAACTATTGGCTTTGTTTTTAAAAATATTCTCTAAAATTGTTTTAGTTAAATGAAGGTTATTATTAAGAAAGGGCTACGAAAATAATGCTTTATGTCTAGTAAATCTTTTAAGCTCTTAAAGACTGGCTTAACGAATTAATTCCCAATAAGTCAGAAAGGTACCTTCAAACTGTTTGATTATATAACTTTATTTTTTTTTTAGATTGCTCTTCAAGAACCAGTTGATGGTGTTATTTGTGCGGGATTTCCTTTAACTGGTGTAAATGGCTCTAGAGGAGTAAGTCTTGGAATGATTTAACAAACTGTATTAACTGTTAAATCTGAAAAGTTTTTTGTACTTTCTAATGTCAACAACTTTGTTTTACTCTTAATGAAAGTTAAAAAGCAACTTGTTTCTTCAAAACTTTTTTTTTTCTTTTTAAAAATAAAACTAAGAACTCTTTTACTGTATTTATGGATTATTGCAGTGTTCTTTTTTAGTACAAAAATATCACTTATTTAAAGAGCCCCGTCTAAGTACTTGGAAACATTTTTATTCTAAGATTTTCCAAAAGTATTTATGTGAATCATTCTAAAGTTTAAAGTTTTATTGAAACTATATCTTCAAAAAATACAAAGAACGACAATTTCATATCATAAAGAAGGAAATTTCCAAAACCATTTTATTTAAGTTCAAATGCTTAAATAAAAGCGTCAAAAAATCATGAGTGTAAATCTGCGAATCCAAATACTCATTAGCCTCAGTCCCTGTTACCCACTGAGAAATTTCGTGTTCAATTGAAATCATTATATAAATATGCTAAAATACTGATAGCTAGTGTTTTTCCAGGATTTGTCCGACCCTTTGTTGGAAAACAAGGTCCCCACCCTCTTTATTGTGGGCCAGAATGCTCACATGTGCTCTACAGACGACATTGAGGACTTCCGCTCTCGCATGAGGGCAGAGACAGCCCTGGTGGTGGTTGGTGGAGCCGACGACCTGCTTCGGCTCTGCCCCATGAAGCTAAAGCTGGAGTGCATCACGCAGACGCTCGCTGACAGATGCATGCTGGTTTGTATTTTCATCCCATTACGCAACATAGTATGTAACAATCTTGATGCTGGTAGTTATTTACTTAATACGATGGCAACATTGTTCAGTTTGAGCCTGCACAACATGCTTTCCTTTTGTGACTTGACAAGCCTTGAAAGATTCTAGAAATAGAAATAATTGCTGGTATTTAATAAAAAAAATGTGCGTATTTTGTATATTTTTAATGATCTGCAAAGTAATTATCCAATGGGAAAATGTTGGACTTAGTAGTCTACTGATATAAAAATGCAAATAATTGCAAAGGGAGCTTTTAAGATCTTTATAAAAACCTGTAAATGTCAGAAATGTACAGTAATGTCAAAATGCAGTAAATGTCATTTTAACTATAAACTAATTAAAAAAGGAGCTTGTGAAAACTTTATTATTTAACTGAACTGATTTGAATATTTAAAAAAGGAGCTTATAAAAACTTCATAAACCTGTAACTGTCAAAACATGAAAGTTTTACTGAAAATATAATGCACAAACTTACACTACATTTTGAACATACCTAATATCTCTACCTCAAAGCCTAGGGGTCCCTTGTCGAAAAATTGCAATTTTCAGATTTTCATCTAGAATTTAATTCTGCATATAACCATACCAATTAAATTCCACACAACCTTCTAGTTTTAAAGCTAGTGAGTGTTAAAATGGCCCAACTCACAATCTGCAATTGATAAATCAAATTTGTGCTGGCCTGGTTTAGCTGCTTATTATCCATTCCTAATTACCATCTCTTCTAGGATGAAATCACTGACTTTCTGATGACGGTTGTGGTCAAGATTCCATCCACTTCCGGCAATGTGCAGTCCAAACCCTGCACCCCCATCAAAGAGGAACCCCCTGCTCCCATTGTGGTGGTAGAGGAACCCAAACCACCTGAGGAAGACGGGAAGAGAAGGCGCAGGAAACCCAGGGAGTACTCCCCTGAACTGTCCCCTGTCCGAAAACGCCCTCGCCATCATGTTCCCCGACAGGTTTGATAAGGCTTTTGTCACTCTAAAAAGACTTGCAAAACATTGAGAGCTTGTGATCTAGTCATTTAAGCTGCCTAAAGTTTGTTTTCTGTTATTGTTGCATTTGGATTTTTGTACCTAAGTTATTTTTCCTACGTTATGGCTATGAATTTTACTACTGTTGATACAATAGACATTTATAGTTGAGAAGCTTGAGCTTATATCCTAGTCAGTTTTGAAGTAAATAAAATGTTTAATTTTCTGCTGACTTTGTTTCTTTTAAAATCTGATTATGCTTTATAATAATTTTGCTGCAGCTTTGTTTGCATTAAAATTTAAAGAAAGGTGGATTTGGTTTGATTAATAAAATATGGGGGCACACTTACTTTAACACAATTTTTAAAGCAGAGATTTATTGTTTTGAGAACACTGATATCTAAAGTGATCCTGGCTTTTATCTTGAATTTTAAACCATACAAGCATTTCAATTTCTTTTCATTTAGTTTTTAACTTATGTTGGGAGTATGCATGTTACAATTGTATTTTTGTTCCAGAAACACAAATGATATATTTTAAGAATAAAGCAGTACAGTCATACATAAGTCACACATAATACAAGATTTGCTTATAATTAATTCGAAATCCTCAATCTTTTCATCTTTAGTACTGATCTAAAAAATTCTAATTATTATTTTTGAATGTGTAAGGAATTATCTTAACACTTATCAGGCCATAAGGTTTTTCTAATATTTTGAAAAGATTATTTCCTGACTATTTTGGATAGTAATAAGTATTTTAAAAATTTAAATAATTTTTATCAAGAACCGCCATAAATTTAAAGAGACTAGTAGTGATTTTTCTTAAACATCCAAATTAAAATTATCATCAAGCTCAGTCATACTTTCAACCCTCCCTTTAACAAGAACTCCCTTCTAGCCCTCCTTTTTATTTCCTCTTGTTTCATGTAAAGCAGATTTTTGCAACAACATAAGTTTATGTGATAATTCAGCAATTATTAATAGTAAAAATTCATTACTGTTTAATTTTTTGCATTTTGTTTTGTTAGGTATTTTTAAAAATAAAAATCATAAACTAAGTCAAAGTATTGTTAAAATACAGATCTGGTTGACCATGTTAATAAAAGATGTGAGGGAATCTCATTTAGCACACTAAGTAGGAACTGTGATTAAGAAGTGAACAAAGATCATCACTAAAAGTTTAAAAATATTTTACCCCATAAATAATTATTGCATTTATATTATTCTAAATGGCAATGGGAGGGCAAACAGTAATTAGTTTCTCTTCATAAAGGAATCATTAACTTAAAAATTATCTGCTGAACATTATAAATATTGATAAACTGTAAATAGTGGACCTTATAAATTTGCTTTAAGTTAAAATCATTTGCTTACACTTGATTTGAGTCTTTCAAAAACATTACATTTATTTCTCAATTATAATAACAAATTTAAATTGCAGTAACAAACAGTATATTGGTAAAAGAATCTTCTGGGCTGATGGGCTGTAGTAAAAGTACTAATTTCATTATAGCTCTGATAATCCATTCATAAATATTGAAAGTTCCAGCCATGGAAGCTGTTATCATTTTATTAAAAAGTATTGTTGTAAAGTTTAAAAAATTTTAACCTGTTAAACTCTGAAACAATGGTTGATTAAATCTAATTTAAATAGCTAACTGGGAGAGTTTGTCTAATCATTCTTGTTGATGTATAAAGGCACTATGTTTCAAACATAGTATTAAAAATATACAGTAATTGCGATCATATCAAAATTTTTATAGTAAATAATTACCGCTATTCATCAATGATGACTCCTGAATTTGATTGTTTTTTACCCCAACCTCTGTATTACAGTTATTTGGGTTCTGTCATTTTTAAAAGTTTATTTTTACTATACAGATATTTTGGTTCTTATTATCTCATCAACCGTGCTGTTAAATTTGACGGCCACTGAACCAGAAATCGACAGGATAATATGTAAATACTGATATTTTAGTTAAGTGCTGGACACAATTTTTAATTTAAGAGATAATGATTTGACCACTAAAAAATTTATAATACAGATTAGTTGGACTCTAGGTTCTATAATTTTTAATACTTTACATGTATGAGTATGGTTAAATTTGAACATTTACTTTCATGGTAATAAAAAAATATGGGGATGCATATAAATAGGTTCAGGTTCAGGTTAGACCTCCATGGAGGTTGTTAGAGGTATTTGCTTGCTCTATTGAGCCGCATAACCTTCTTTTCCGTAACTACGATTATAAAAAAAAAAGAAGTTTGAGTTTTGAAATATATTTGTTAAGGGTAGGCTATTAGTATTTAAAAAATAAAATTCCTGTCATGAAACATGATTATGTTCTGGAATGTTTTATTTCCCAATATTTTTAATATGGTGATTGTTTGTATTGATTGAGGTTATTACCAATCTGTTTAAAGTTTGGTTGTCCTTGCTTTCTATTCATTTGTAAAAGTAATGTAGGTACAGTTCCTTAATTAAGGAAACAAGCTGCATGATTTTGAAAGCGAAACGATTATTTTGAAAGACAAAGTATGAGAGAAAAGAAGCTGAAAAAGTAAATGGGTTTGCAAAATAACTCATAAGAAATCACAATGTAAAAAACAATCAAACACAGAACTAAATATTTTAAAACACATTGCCCTGGAGAAAAACCCTTTTATATTTTCTTGGCCTTATGACCAAGGGAATTTCTTATGCCTTGTCAAGCAGTACACTCAACTGTCAACTTTTAAATCTAGTTACTCTTACGCTGTCAGAATATGATTTTACTATCTGAGGTTTACTTAAATATTTGCTGATAATATTACAATTTTATAGAGAAAAAAAAGAAACAATCCTTTCAGAATATGAATGTTAAAATCAGTTTTATTCCATCATTAAAAGTAGGAAATACGAGTTTTGAGATTATTGCCCTTGTGTTTTTAACTAAGATTTCGTGAATTATAGGCTCCACCTCCTCCTCCTAAGCCTAGAATGTCACCATCTAGTTCAGAAACATCCAGTTCAGGTTCTGTAGCCAATGAAAAGCCTGTGCCTGTTCCAAAACCAGGTATAGTTGTAAATCATATCTAATAAGCTATTTCTGACATTTTTTATTTCTATCCCTAATAACATAGGGCAACAGGTGTTATTGTGCTTGGGTATTTGAAGTTTATTTTATATGGATATCATACCTTTAATTTAAATATATCGGATTTCATTTAGAAGCTTAAGTTTCTAATGTATTACATTTTACAATATTTTAAGCTAAATCCATCTTTCAAGTAAAAACCTATTCTTGTCTCTATAAAAGGTCAATGTTTTGTCTAATAGTATATATTTGGGCAAACAAGGGAGTATGTATCAAAATTTCATTTTGAATTGTAAAAAAATACTTTTAATAGAAGTAAGTGAAAGGACCCTGTACCATTCTTATCACAAATGTAATTGGAAACAAATCCCTCAAATGTTAGACACTAAAATCAAAGAACAATTATTCCTCGTATTTGGTATTCCAGAATAACTCAGCTATCCAAAGTTTAGAGCCTCACTAAATGAGCAAGAATTATAGGAGTCATTTTTAAGAAAATTCTCCCATATTTTTATTGATAGACCAAATATTTCTTCTCCCTTTATTAATCCATTAATTTTTATAACCAATATTCATTTATTTTAGCGAGAAAGGCCTCTGAAAAGAGAATCGGAAGGCCCACAGCCGGCACATGGCGCAAGAGAACACCAGGGAAACCCATCCCCATCGCCCCTCAACCCGCCAAGCCATCCGAAGACTTTGCTAAGGCCCTCAAAATGATTGTAGAAGAAGAACCCATCGCACCGCCCAAGCCAGAGATCAAGCCGCTCCCCTTCTCGAAGAATATCCTGCCGAAGAAGAACGACCCAGTGGATGTGACGGCCGCCTTTGGCTGCGACAGCAGCTTCCTTCCCCGCCCCCTAACACCCCCAGAGCCAGAAGATACCATATCCGCCGAGGAAACAGAGAAAGCCTTGGCGGAACTAGACGCATTGTCACCATCGGCTGTGGAGTCCTTGCTTCCCAATCCCCTCCCGTCCGGGACGAGCATCTTGGCAGTCAATGAGAAACCGTCAGTCGAGCCGGTTCAAAGCAACAAACCTGCCGAGCCTGTGACAATCGCCCCAGCCGCCCCTCAGGTAAAGATGGCAAAAAATATTGATATTTTGATGGGAGAATATCGATAGTCTTTGCTGATTTATATTAATTTTTAAGAAATATATTGAAGATAATCTATAATTTTTTTATTGGATAAGCTGGCAGCAAAATTTTTAAATATTAAATGGTCCTCCATCTTTTTTATACAACTTCATATACTTGCTAATTAGCAGCATTTACTGTGGTTAATCCTAATTTAAGTAACTTTTTGCCTCTTTGGCCCACTAAGCACATCATTCTCACAGGGGTATTATTTAAAATTGGTAAAATTTTCATTACACTTGCTTCAAGGGACAGGAATTGTACAAATTAGCAATAGCATCCAAGGAAAAACTTTATATCAATAAAATCAATAACAATATTTTCATTTCGATGATACCGATAGTCTAAAAAATTGTGCTCTCTCTACCCACAGGTTGTCTCCATATCCCTGCCTGTGTCTTCCAGCGTCTTTTCCCAGGTCTCGAAGACGGTATCGATGTCTTCCTCTGGGGCGATCCAGAGTCTGAAGACGGTGGGTGGGATCAGCTTGCTCAGTAATCCCCCGTCCTCCAAGTCCACCATCATTACCGTTCCATCGGCCAGTGCTGCCACCCTGTTAGTATCCAGTCCTGCAATGCGCTCTCAGCCGGCCAAGATGATCCAGCTTCTGACAAAGGGTTCAGGGCTCACCTCCAAAGGGACCCTTTCAATGCAACAGGTGAGTTTTATACAGAAAAGTTTCTAAGTAGTTGTATGTTTGTGCAGAGTCGGGTTCTGCTATATTTTTAAAATTATATGTATGTCTGGGAAGATTAGTAAGATGGTACTGACTCATTAATGGTCTCTGATCCAAGTTATTTTGTGTCCAATTCTTCTCCACAACTTATTCGTATATTCACATGTTGAACACATTTTGATGTAATTTCGGTATATTTCTGAATATAAGCCAAGAGTACAGTTTTCATTCTAAAAATTTACCCAAAATTCAAAACTTGTTTACAATTTGCCATTATAAAAATTATCTCCGATCTGTTATGTGCAATCTTCTAAAAAATGTTGCATTAATATTTTTTTTTGTATTTTAATATTACTGTGAGGAATAGGTTTAAACTTGAATTACATTTCCTAACTTTTATGTTCTTAAACTTGTCTCTGTAAAATTATTTGTTTTTCTTTTGTATCAAAAATAAGTTTCTTTAACTTTGACTGATTGCAATATTTAATGTTATAAAGCCCTCAGTCTACCTACTGTTACCTATTACCTACTGTTTTTATAAGATTGATGTGTTTTATTATAAGTCACCCCCACTTTAACATTGAAAATATGTGTCTAAAAATTCTCTCAGCTTATATTAAAAAATACACTGCTGATAAATTTTTCTTCTGTAGAATTTATGCTCTTTACGTTTGATGGCATTTGCTCCTAAAGAGAAAAATCTTAAGTACTGGAAGAGGTTTTTGTAATCGACCAATTTTTGTGTGTACCTGTTCTAGCTGATGATATATTGCTCCTCAGAATTACAAATACATAACTGTTTAATTCATTAAGATCCTACTTAAACTAATAAAGTCAGTGTTTGATTAAACACTATACTTACAGCTTAATTAGCTTTCTTCAAACACATGCATCTTTAAAAAGGACGTACTTAACCCTTTTAATTCTAACATCAACCCACATATTGTGCATTTCATTCCAGTTAGCAAGTGTTTTCATGTGGCGACCATACGCACAACTAAAATATTCAGCTAACTCATCTGCTGTATAAAAAAAGCTCATTTGTTTATATATTGGAGTTAAACTTTAAAGGTGGGCAAATCTGCTACTTTTTGAAAACGTAGCAGTTATGTTTGTTAAAGAAAAATAGCAGCTAAAAGTAGCTGCTAAAATTTAGCAGATTAGCACTCTGAGGTTGAGGTTACTGGCGCTATTTTTAGCTGCTACTGATAAGAGACATGATCATGTTTTCCTTTCATTTTTTCCTTCGTTATCTGCTTCTGCTAAATTTAGACGATTCTTATTGGTCAGCGCGTAGCAGTCTAGATGCGATTTTTTGACCAATCGAGAGCCTACAAATGCTGCTAATTTTTAGCAGCTATTTCTTAACATGTTTAGCAGCTACATTAATTTTTTCCTGTAGCAGCTGAGTCACGCATCGGTTCCTTTTGGCCGGGGAACCGCCACCGACTTGCCCTCATTGTCAGAATATTTTAACTATTAAGCACATTTTAACCTCATGCCCTAACTTATTATTTTACTATGTTCGCTATTTTAAAACTCCATCACCAGTTTTAACTGAACTTTTAGGTCAAAAACATCATCCATCATTATTTCAGTTTTTAAATGCCATTAGAATAATTCACGACATTTAATCATATGTACAATTGAAAAGATGCTGGCATCTCTGAAATTGTTTTTAACCTATCAACCTTTTAAAAATGGCGTATAGACTACGCTCGACTACGGACTTCACGTCCGCATCTTATAAACCTTTTAATAAACTTCATATTTTAATATTGGTTGGAAACAGACATGACTTTTAATTTAAATATCTTTTTAACTATTAATCTTGTGTTTGGCGCGGAATGTCCGATATAGGGACCTTGCGCCATAAAACCCAAAACAACCAACCAACCATCCTGTAGCAGCTATTTTTTTTTTTAACTGCTACTCGTTTTTTGTCCATCTCCTTTAAACTTTCGGCATTCTGAACTGAATCCCTTCCTCCCAACAGGTGGTCGGCGGCTCTCTGAAAGACTCCTCCACCCTCTCCTCCTGCAACCTGTCGCTCCTGTCCGACGTGGCCGGAATGTCCGAAGCGATGAAGGACAGCCACAAAAAGACAGTGTCGGAGGCCACCCTGGTCAAGCTCGCCCCCGAGAAGGCGGCCGGCTTCGTGAAAGTGGTCAAGACGGTCCACGCCCCTCCCCCACCCCCCTCCAGAATCGAGACGGCCGAAGAAATGGTCGAGAAGCAGCTGGCGATCCAAGCGCTCAACAATGCCATCGGCATGGAGACGCCGAGCACCTCCTCCAAGGAGTCTGGCTACTCCATCTGCTATGCCAAGGCAGATGGGTCCATTGTGTCCCGGTCTGTCCCGAGGCCGGCGGGCTACCGGGCCGAGTACGTTCCCATCAGCACCCAAGGTAGGGGCAGAGGAAGAGGCCGACCGATCTTTTCGAGAGCCCAGCTGCCCTTCAGCTAGATGTGCGGAATTAGAGTTGTAGATAGTGATGGACCTCGGGAAGCGAAGCTTAACTAGGTTGGGGGTTCCCAGACTTATCTATGATTCAATCTGCGACGCCCTTAAGGTGGTTTTAACTTTCTCATGGCTACTCAATCATTTAATTTTCCATCTGTTATTGAATGAAATAGGTATGGATACTTTAAAATCAAATTGTATACGAATGATGATGTATCAGATATGTACTGTATCAATGCTTGGTGCTTTTTGTGAAAAATTCTAATTTTGTTAGGGCGTGAGTAAAAGAACAAATTTACAAAGGTACAGTAGAGCCCCGATTATCCGCGGAATTGGGTGGCAAGGTTACCACGGATAACCCAGAAAAGACTAAAAATGAGGTGAAAACACAAAAAAAATATTTTAGCATAAAAACTGTTTTATTTTACAAAAAACATGATATGTAAAACTTTTAAAATATGTAAAGTACAGAAGAAACCTTTGCTCTACATCTAAAATACTAAAATTTTCAAAATTCAAATTAAAAAATCAATTCAAATCGAAAATGTTTTTTTCGTGGAACTCGCGGATAATCGGGACTCTTCTGTATGAACTTTTATTAGTTTTTCACTTAAAATACGGTACTCAATTATTTTACTCATATTTAATAAATTAGTCGCATTTTATACTGGGTTCATCACAGCATCCAGTTTGGGAACCTCTGATCTAAATGATACTAATATGTGATTACTTTTAAGTATACCTTTGTAAGTAGTGTTTTGGCTGAGTGTTTTTTAGAATGTTTCAAAGAGTGGAATGTTAGGATTGATTGAGAACTGGTTGGAAAAGAGAATGAAACACCCTAGCCTTTTTCAAAAGCTAGGCAATTGCTCCCTTTTGCTTTTTTGGAGTATATAGGTACTCCTCACTCACTCTATGACCTATATTTTTAACAGCTAGTAAAGTTTGACCTACTACATGGGAATTTCTAAAATTTCTTGCCAAAGTTCCAGATGATTACATTGGTTATTATTTCAGTTAATTAGAAATCATCATTTGTACATATCCATGTTTTTTAAGAATAAGTTTGTTTAAAATTTTGTAGTGTTCTTTTATTTAAGGGAAGTTTCTTGTTTATCCATCAATTTTCTTAGTGATCAGTTTTTGGCCATAAAGGGAGGATTACCTGTATTGCTTGTTTTTCATTGCAAAAGCTAGGTTTTTTAGGTTTGAAATTTTATTGATATACCCTGATTGAAAAAGAAATCTTGTATAATTCATAATTAATATTAGAAATAAAGATGATGCTTAATTTGATTTTCTTGGAAAAAATGTATAAAATTTTCCAAACAGCCAAAATTTGGGCGATCTTCTCTATTTTCACTTAACATGATATTTTCTTTCTATTTTCAAATAGTTTTTTTTTTAGTTTAACAGTTTTGAATCATATGAAACTTTTAAGTTCTTGAGTTTCGAAAGTTGCTTTTTTTTGGCAATATTCTGAATATTAATTCTGATTTTTTTTAATGTATTCATAAAATATCTTGCTCAAGCTATAATGGGAATATTGTTTATTTCTTACACAGGCAGTTAATTTGTTTTATTATTATTTGAATAATCTCTCTCACTCCTTGATATTTTAACAGAAATAAGCAATAGACTTTCTCAAAACTAGTAATAAAATATTAAATTTAAGCACATAGTTTGAACAGAAATTCAATTTTGTTGATGCAAATTTTAGTTTAAAGTGTGTGCAAATTCCATTGAATTATACATTTGTGATATTATTTTAATGTTAACCAAAAAAATTTTTTGCTTGAAACTGACCTTTTCAATACCATAATCCCTATTAATATTGCGTGTGGCATTTATCTTGGAAAAGATTAAGATATTGACATTTTACTTCCAAGGTTAAAGAAAACCTTGCTCTGTATTTTTATATGTTTAGTGTTAAATTTTACACTAAGTTTTAGATCTATGTAATAACAATAGGTTTAACTCCTAGTTTTAACTTTATTGCTTAACTTTTCTTTTATATTTTGGTCTTATCTTAGTTGCTGTGTTTGGTATAAAATACCATTTTAAGTGTGATTATTAATTCTTTGAAAAGGTTTGTTGCTGTCACAAATTACATTCATCACAGCAGAACCTTGTTTTGTCTATCATAAAAGATTATATTGTCTGAACCACTAAAATCATATGAGTGTTGTAATTTCCTGAAATATCAATCGATCCTAACTCGCTGTGGAAGACGAGTTTTAACTCAAAGTACAACATTTCACTTATCATTTGTTTTTGCAAGATATCCATTGAAACTGTGTCATAGTTTGTTTTAAAATATTCTCATTATTTCTCTTACCAAAGCTTTGGTAATACTGCATATTATGATACATTAAGTTTCAAATTCCGTTAACTTCCCTCTTAAATATCGACAAACTATTTTAAATGTCAAAAGTTAAAAATATTGCCAAAAATTGCTAATTAACTGATAAAAATGTTGTTATATCAATAACAACCATAAAAATGTGGCGATATTTGAATAATTGGCGTTCAAAACAGACCAGTGATACATAACAGGACAGTTAATGGAATTAAACTTATAAATGTTTTATAAAATATCTTGGTGCATATTTTTGCCATTCTTCATTTTAGCTTTCATAATCATAAAATGTAAAAATTGAAATCAAACTTTGTATTAATATTGTCTGTATGTTGCCTAAATTAATTTTCCAAAAAAATCCTTGAAGATCTTTAAATTTCCAAAAGAATTCTACCCTTTTTATTGGTAATTGTTTACACTGAAAATATAAAATAAGTGTGATAAATCTTTTAAACAAAAAAAATGTAATTTAAATACCTATTTTAAATTTTAATTCATAAAATAAAATACTAATTTTGTAATCCTTTAAGTGAGTTATGTTATATATATGTAAATAAGATTTGTTTCACTTGTTAAAAACATTTAAAAAATTCTTAAACGATATGAATTTTAAGTATTCAATCTTTGATTTTTTGTGTTCATTGAAGTACCAGAGATCAATAAAACTTTTTTTCCTTTTATTAGATTTTCACTGAAAATCTTTATGAATGTATGCAAGGATACTAAAATATATACAAGGTTGAATAGTGAAATAATGTCATTACAAAGTGGGAAATAATCATTTCATCTGTTAGTTTGTATTGTAGCCTCCTCACATAATTGTCTTAAAATCCCAGGCCTTTTCAATTTTTTTTTTTTTTTTTTTATTATTTTCTTTCACCATCATTCTTCCTCCACTTTTCAAATGACAAGATCTTTTCTAATAATGATGAAGAGTTGGTTATTCAACCAAATGTTTTAGAAAAATCTACTCTCAAAAGTGAAATAATCATTCATTAGTGAAAATACACTGGATACATATAAAAATGGGTTGGGCGATACTGATGATGACTAAGATAATAGACCATCTTCTCCCAATCAAAATATCTTGAGTGTGTGGTAACACTCCATGTAAAAGGAGAAAAAGTTACCCCAGTTTATCTTGTTGTTACATGTAGCTAAAATAAAAAGGAACTTAATCCATAGGCAAAATAATAAACACGAAAAATACAAATTACACTTAAAATGTAGACATTTAAAAATGCATCATTAAAAAGACAATATTAAAACACCCAGAACATCTATAAAATTTTTAAAAATCGAGTTAAAAGTCTAGGGGCAGAGCAATCATGTGTTCCAATTCATAATTATGGAAAAATTATCACCCTTCAAAAAATTTGATATTCTTGGAATGATTAATTTGAATTATAGTCAAAACACAGATAAGAGTAAAACAGAATGACCACTATACTAGACAGCAACTTAAGTTGACCCTACGACGCAGGGCCGTATCCAAGGGGGGGGTTTAGGGGTTCAACCCCCCCCCCCCCCCCCCGAAATTTTGACAACAATTTTTATACTGCTATTTTTCTTGAAAATTATGTCTCACAAGGAGCGATATCGTCTTCGGGTATAATCCAAAGGGTCTCAAAATGAGTCAAAACCCTACTTTTAAGGGTAAAATTTTCTGGGGGAGGACCCCCAAACCCCCTCGAAATTTTTAAATCTATTAAGTATACGGTTTTTCCTTCAAACTTGTGTGATTTACAAGGAGGGGTCCTCTTTAATATAACCTAAAGTGTCTCAAAATGAGTTAAAATGCCACTTTTAGGGGGAAAAATTCAAAAAAAATTTGGAGTAGGAACCTAAAAACCCCCTTAACATTTCGCCATTTATTACAATATACCTTCTTTTTACCTTGAAAATTCGGCCGCTTACAACGAGTGGTGCTCTATGGGTGTAATCTAAAGGGTCTCAAAAATGAGCTAAAACACTCTTTTGAGGGGCAAATTTCCAAAAATTTTATGGGGGAGAACCCCCAGACCCCCCTTTTACTTCGAATTCATAGTATTCTTTATACAATATTGAAATTTAGTGAATCAAAATTTCAATCCAGTGCTGTCATCTAAAACTTAACATATAAAAGTACCCCCGTAAGGAGGTACCTCAGAAAATATTTGAGTCAACCCCCCCGAAACAAAAGTCTGGTTACGGCCCTGCTACGACGTCACTAACAAACAAAGTAGTTCCCATCGCGGTGTCTGAATTTTGAGTGAAATAAAGACTGTCAATTTAAAAATATGATTATTTTGTTAAACCCATGTATATAATAGTTGTTTTCAATCACCATTTGCGCACCGAAACTCCTCCTAACAACCCAACAGGTTTTGTGTTTACCGATTTCTCCTTCCGCATTTTTGACGTACTGGGTTCAAGAAACGTTCCTGTCGAGTATAGGCTTAAAGTGATAGGAGAGAGACATTTTTTTTATGATTAAGTTACACAGGGCCTGGGTCAATATGGCAAGAAATGTTAGTGAGGTCGATAATGCCGATCTTCACTGGGAATTCTGTCTAATAACAATAATAAAGGATCATTGTGTTCCCCAAGACGAAGCCCCTCAAAATCTCCTGAGTCTTGGAGCCCTCCTCCTCCTTCTTCTCCCTCTCTTGTCCCTGGACACGTCCACCCCGAAGACGGCGCTAACGATCATGAAGGTGGGCATCTTGAGAAGCACTCTCCTCTTGCAGGGGCGCCTCCTCAAGGCAAACTCGAGAAGCACGGCCGCCCCAGCGATGCCCGATCCACACGCCAGCAGCCAGAATGCCCCCTGGAGGTCGTTGAGGGTGACGTCCTTGCGCCCTCCTCGCAGGGTGGTCGTCACGAAGTAGCACTCGTGAGAGTTGAGTTGCGTGAACTGCTGCGCCCAGAACTGCATCAGGCCACCGTGCCACAGGCGACGGATGCTGTGAAGAGAGTGAGGGTGGATTATATCATTAGAACAGTGTCAGCATATACTTTTATGGTCTAGTCTCTAGGGAGTACAAAGTAAATTGTTTTATGACCCTTTAATCTATTTTATTTTAGGATGTGAATACTAGACTTTCCTTTGGATTGTGTCAAGAAGGATTTCGTACTGGTTCCGAAGATTGGCAGTTACGACCCCCCAAATGGTGTCTCACCCCTTCTAGGGGTCATTTTATGAGGTTGTTTGCGGTTTTGCCTTCGTTGGGAGGGGAGGTTAATTGCCAATCTCCCAATGAAATACCAGTGGAGAAGGCACGTTCCAGAGAAAAAGGGTAGGTAAGAAAACAAAGGGAGCTGTTTGTGGGTTCCCCCCCCCACACTCCCGGGTGAGAGGGATCTTTCTTTTGTTCTCTAATTGACAGCTAGTGGCCTATTCTTTGTTCTCTTATCTACCCTTTTTCTCTCAGCGTGCTAATGCGCCTGCTGTAAAACTCCACCGCCCCTTAAGGCTGTAGCCACACCGCGCGCCCAGTGGCAGGAGCACTAAAAAAGCCATAAAGATTAGACTACAAGCCCGTGTCGAAAAATGATGGGTCATTTGAACCACCAGAAGACCTATATAGGATGATATAAGGGCAAAAAATAATAAGATTCAGCACTGTGCCGTCACTTGTAAGCTGTCCAACTGAGTGCCGGTGAGAATTCAAAAGCACAGGTAGAGGGAGTAAATTTTGGTCATGTATTTTTGTACGGCATTCTTACCATCAATAGATCCATGAAAAATAATGAGAAAACGCGCAGTGCCGTACAAAAGTAGTGCGCCACCAAGTCGGAAATTTTTGTTGATTTTCCGGTGATTTTTAGGGTAAATTTGGTCATTTGATTGTGTACGGCATCGGTTCCATACAGTTTCAATACCTCTTCTAATCCATAATTCTGCAACGCCGTACAAAAAATCATGCGACAAGGGGGAAAAATCGAGGGTTGCACCCCCCCCCCCTTTCAGTGGTCTGGGGGGTGATTTGACACAACATAAAATTAATTTATTTTGAAAGTATTTTATGCATAGATAACAATTTCTCATATGCCGTACATTTTTGTTGGTCCAAAGGTCAGGGAGGGAGAAATGTACTTTAGGGTGATTGCTGGTACAAAATTTTTTTATACGGCATTCAGATAGTTTATTTGAATTTAATGCAATTGTCTATGAAAAATCAATGCCGTACAAATCTAAAAGTTCATTTTAATAAAAAAGTAATAAAAATAATATATATGTTACGGGCAATGTGATAAATCCGGGCATTATTAATAATGCCCGGGCAATGTGATAAATTCAGTGGAATTTATGAATGAAATTTATCACTTTGCCCGCCTCCACTTCGGGCATTATTAATAATGCCCGATTAATCACTTTGCCCATAACATATACATTAGGGTGGGTCATTTTCCTATGGCGAAAATTTTTTTTTACAAATTCTATCGGGCACAGCAAGGAAAAGGTGCCAAATGGTCTGAAACTAACATGTGTAAAATATTATTCCATTATAATAACTCTTTTTGCCTCCGGATTGGCTTCAAATGGAACAAAATGATGTAATTTTTTCATTTTTTTTAAATTTTAGAAATTTAATTTTTTTTGTGTTAAAAATGTTTTAGAGCTTACAAATATGGGTCTTTAAAACCAATTTGAATCATATTAGTAAAATTAAAGCATTGTTAATACAAAAACAACTTATAAAAAAGGCAATATAATAGGAGCATATTAACAAAACAAGCATAGAATAGGAGGCTTTTTTGCCAACAAACAATGGATGGACTTTCAGTTTCACTGGTACAGATTTTAAATATTGGTAGATCAGATATATTCTCTCTCAAGTCTTGTCATTGTAAAACGATGCTTTTAAATTTTAAAAGTAGAAAGTGAAAATAGTATATTTTTCTTAAATTATAGGATTTCAAAATTCAGCGGACTGTTATTTCACTGATTGATCAATTTTGATAGTGTGCGAAGTAACTTTCTTTAAAATACTGGATAAAATTTAGTTTAAAATTTTAAAGTTTAAAAATATTGAGTTGCAGTAATGAATCTATACATAAGGAGCGAATTTTGACTGCAATCAAATAAGTTGGACCACATGAGAACTTTCTTCCTAATAATCGATTTTTCAGAAGCAGATTCTATTGAAGGATACACAATTCTACTAGGTTTTGTTGGCACTATCCTGTTTAAATATAATTTTTGGTTTTGCTTAGGCTTTGATGAAAAAAATGTGTAATTGGCTGACATACACTTTTAAATAGGGAAGGAAAATAGAGATTTTATATTATGTTTCTAAACTTTTGTCTAAACTCCTTTAAAGTGTCTTGGGATCCAAATGTGACCACATAAATATGTGAAACAAGTGTCGGATGGATAGTTCGTTCATAGGCAATAAGCAAATATCAGTAATGTCTCTTCACATTAATGATTTACCTAATTTTTTTTTTCTATAGCAAATGGCCTGAAACCCAGGGCCATGACTTTTGGAGGGATCATTTACCCAAAATAGTTCCTTACGCGTATATTGTTTAAATATAGCAAATTTAGCTGGTTAAAACAACCACAGGTATGTTTTGAAAATTACTGTAGCTAATTTCAAAATTCTGATGATAATACGGAGCTTTAAGCTGAAAACGACCGCTCTCCTTAAGAAAATATTTCAAAATTTGACTCTTAAAACGGGGTTTTAATTTATTTTTTGACAATAGGGATTCGTTTGGGGACACTTGTGGTGGACTGCCCTTTATATGTCACTGAAATTTCAAGGAAATCCCAAATATTTAAACTATTATAGAAATTTTAACTGGGAACGTATATGCCATAATAGATACCACCCTTCTGACACATAAATTTTTATGTGGTTTATTAAATTAAATGTTTTTACTATCCTATTCAACCGCAAATGAAGACTTCGCGCCTTTTTTTAATTCTAGCAAGCAATCCTTGATTGCCTGTTCTATTCATTGAGATATTTCAAACTATGTTGTGATACAACTGAAGTATTTTACCTCTGATTTCATTTTTAAGTATTTTATACCCTTCAATGATGATTTTTATACCATTCTAAACATTTACATTCGTGAAGGATTCGTGCAATCAAGGTAAAACCTCGATTTTTCACTTTTCCATTTTTACACGGAATTACTACATTGCTGGAAACTTTGAAGTCAATCCGGAGGCAAAAAGAGTTATTATAATGGAATAAAATTTTACACATGTTAGTTTGAGACCATTTGGCACCTTTTTGTCGCTGTGCCCCTGGGAAAATGTGAAAAAAAAATTTTTTGACCCACCCTAATATACATATAAGTATTCATTAAAATACTTCGTTCTGTTCGGACGTTTAGGATTTGTAAGCATATATCTGTATATTGTTAGGAAATAGACCAACTTTCTTTAAAGAACAATATTGTTTAATTTTTAAGAACTATAACCAACTTCCCTAAAAATAACTTAACTTTTGAATGGCGGTCGATATGATTTCCAATGGTTTGACGACGAGGAATGCCCTAAAAAAAGTCTGTGATATTACAGACGCCGATGAGGAATCAGGCGAAGAAGCGGAGGAAGTTACAGGTAAAAAAATTTATCATTGTTTTTTTTTAATTTGTACGTAAGACTTTGATTATGAACACATATTAATATTTCAAAAATGATGGAGAAGAGAATTCTGACGTCGATGAGTACATTGATTCCGATGACGACTCAGTGACTGATTCAGATATTGATTAATAATTTCAAAGAGAAACCTTATTTATTCAATTTTGTAAAGATCATTAAACATACATCGAATTTTTCTATAAAATTGTAGTACTTTTTATTTACACGATTAAACAAATTATATCAATGTTTGAAATGAAACTGTTGATACTGACATTGACAGTTTTCAATTATTGAATATAATATACACACCGTTTCACTTCAGATAGACGGCATAATGATTAATGCATATCAATGCATATTATCAATTGTTCTCTTCAAGAATATGTGAATGCCGTATAGTATCAGATGACCATAAAGTACACCTGAAATGGTAGTGCCATTTTCATCAGCCTGAAAATATGGTTTGCATTAAAATGTACGGCATCATTTTTTTCTGAATTATTTACCTGAATACTATTTAAAACCATGATAATATGTAGAAATTTGCAAAATTTCATTAATCTATGATTATTGAAACTTTTGAAATAATTTGAAAAATTTCATTTTTTGTATTTCTCTGTAAATTTTTTAGAACAGTTTCTTTTGAACGGCAATAATTTATAACAATTGTATTTAACTATATCATGTTGAAAAAAAGTTGCCGTACAGGATCAAATGACCTTCCAGCTTTATAAATCAAGTATATGGTGAAATTGAGATAATTATTGATATATATTCAAAAATGAACATTAATTTTTTGACGGCATTAATTTTAATAGTACATTTGAGTGCTAGATAATGTTTTGGAACCGATGCCGTACTTTTTCAAATCACCCCCCAGACCACTGAAAGGGAGGGGGTTGCAACCCTCGATTTTTCCCCCTTGTCGCATGATTTTTTGTATGGCGTTGCGGAATTACGGATTAGAAGAGGTATTGAAACTGTATGGAACCGATGCCGTACACAATCAAATGACCAAATTTACCCTAAAAATCGCCGGAAAATCAACAAATATTTCCGACTTTGTGGCGCACTACTTTTGTACGGCACTGCGCGTTTTCTCATTATTTTTCATGGATCTATTGATGGTAAGAATGCCGTACAAAAATAAATGACCAAAATTTACTCACTCTACCTGTGCTTTTGAATTCTCACCGGCACTCAGTTGGACAGCTTACAAGTGACGGCATGGTGCTGAATCTTATTATTTTATGCCCTTACATCATTCTATATTGGTCTTCTGGTGGTTCAAATGACCCATCATTTTTCGACACGGGCCTGTAGTCTAGATGGTTATCTAAGACAGGGTATCTAATAGAAGTGAGATAACCATCTTTATGGCTTTTTTAGTGCTCCTGCCACTGGGCGCGCGGTGTGGCTACAGCCTAATAGCGGTATCGACTAGATCTCAGCTACTGCAGGGCACCAAGAAGGATGGAAGAGATCGTCTCTTTCCATTTTATCCTTACTGCAAAATGAGGCTGATATGTGGTCGTAAAACGATTTTCCTTTGCTAGCTGGAGTAGCTGATGTCTAGCTGACACTAGGGTAAGGTGGACAATAATATAACAGAGCAAAAAAAAAAGTCCTCCAGACTAGACACAGTTGATAGCAGAACACAAAGGAAAAGGTGAGAGCCCGTGAGAGCTATCTTTGTGCGGTTTGGTGGGTTCCCCTCTCCCGTGCGAAGAGGGCCTTCCTTTTGTGCGCTAATAGACGACTAGTGCCCTCATGTAGTCTTTTGCGCCATAAAACCGAAGGCTGTAAAAATCTAAACCGACCCAAAGTTTCACAGGTCAGAATCCTATCAGCTAAAACTCTTATGAGTGCAGAGGATTTTTAACGACTCTTTATCTCATTTGTGGAGGAAAATGGTAAAAGAAGGGGGTCACCGTCTTTAAAAAATGTGGAAAAAAAAGGTTTCAACCGCTATCCGGAAGAACTGGTCTGCAAAAGAACCTGTAAGTTTCTGGTGTATCCCTGGTTAAAGTATGATGGTCTACTCACAGCGCGTCCATCTCCTTGAGGTAAGGGCTTCCCTTCCTGGTGGCGATGCCCATGTAGATCTCGAGGGAAGTCTTGGGCGCGAGGGCGAGCTCACAGCGTCCCGTGCGCTCGTGCTCCCCCTTGATGAGGTCCGAGAGCACGTAAAGGTCTTCCACGAAGGCCGCCGACCCCTGCTTCACCAGCGGCACGATCTCCGACACGTTGCTCAGCAGCAGCGCGTTCTGGCCCAGGGCGAAGCGACGCCTCAGTTGAACGTACGTCTCCACTGGCGACTCCTACCAAAAGTCACAATTAACATACTATATTGAGACCTCAGATAATTTCGAGATATTTAACTGTAACTTAATTATGTCAAGGGTATTGGAGAGATTTTCCAAAGTACATTGTATATCAAATAAGTGCGATTGGCTTCTTATCTTTGATTATTTTTTTTTATTGTTCAAGTTAATGCGCTTGCTCCAAACAGAAAAGAGGAGTAATGGTTTTTGAAGGAGCAATATAATTTGAAATAAAAAAAAAGGGGGTTGTGGGGTAGGTCGGCTGAAATCATCTTTGGAAGTATTAAGTCAAAATTAGTTTGCGGGCCTCAGGTTGTGTATGTGCATCTTATGTATTTATTTTTAAACGATTTGACCTCATGAGGTAGGAATTTTAAAAAGCTTCCATGTAAAACCCGTTTCTTTGCGAGGGTTGTGTCTATGCCGCAAAAACAATGTTTAAGATTTACTTGAACTAACTACACAACCCCCTCCCCGAAATTGGGACTAGGTGTATAAAAATAAGTTTAAACCCTGTTTTTACGGTCAAATTTCAAAAAAAAAAAAAAATCAAGGGCTATAAATAAGCTTTTTAAATAATTTTTGGGATAATATTTTACTAATATATCAATATATACAATACATATTTGTTTTTCATGTGGTAAAATGTAGAAATCGTTAAAAAAAATATATATAATGCTTCACAACTGGATGAATTTAAATGCTTTTCACCCAACAAAATAAGGTATAGAATCTAGAATGTAATAAAAATTTTAAAGAAGAAAACTATAACTCCACCAGTGCAAGGCCAAGCATATCAGCTAGTACTTTATAAAATAAAGAAATCGGACATTTATTAGACAATCAAATTTCTATTTTGAGACGGTCTTAAAAAGAAAACTACTGGACCAAATGAGATATGAGATAAAAGTTTCTTTAGTCTTCATTGAGCCGTTCTTCATCACTACCGTGATTGGTTAAAGTTCTCAAGAAAAAAGAAAAGTATCATCACATCAAACTATTTCGTTCGACCAATGGGAAGATAGATGGGCATGAAGAGGACTAAAGATTCTTGTATATTAAACTTGGCTTCAAAAGCGGTCATAGAATACCTCAATCTCCTGGTGTATGCTGGTCCCCTCCTGTATGATGACGGTGACGGAGTACTTCCTGGCCAGTCCCTCGATGGAGGAAACCTTCCAGTCGGCCTCTGGGAAGGTGAGAAAGGCGATGAGGTTGCCGCTGTACGTTGCTATGACGACGATTATGAACAGCCACCAGAAGGAGATCACGATGCGGGGGCTGACGGTCTCTGGAAGATACACGCCTCCTGGTGGAAAAAGAAAATTCTCTTTGTCAATGCTACATACTGTACTGCATGGAGTTGAAAATGGAAAAGACGAAATTCTTAAGATTGTTTCTCGAACGAACCTTGTTGAAGCAACGCTCCGTACATGTACCAGAAGCAGTTGTAAAATACCGTCAGGCCTCCCTTTTTGCGAGGTTTTTTTCCTGCGTATTTCAAGCTTTTCTTATTGACGAAATACAAAACGAGAGACATGATTGGAATCATCAGCAAAATCAGGAACCAAACCTGTTCAGAATAATTTAAGAAGTAATTCGAGGTGCAAAGTTTCCATTATTATAAAATTATGTTGTTGTAAAGGTTTTGATCAGAAATCACAAAAAAAATTTACGTCAGACTGAGATAAACCATTTCTTTTACCTCTGGAGTAAAAGGCCTCAGGAAAATGTAAGTCCTCGGGGGCTCCGTGGGTTTCTGCACGAGAATGGCGGTGCTGGTGGTCATCACGGGCTCCGAAAAATCGACGACTTTGCTTCGGCCTCTGGTGATCCCCAGAAACGGAATCACGTCGATTGTCTGTAATTATAAAGGTGGGAGATTTATCATTTTGTTTTCTTTAAAGCAACGAAAACAGAAAGGCTCGTTATTTCCTGTTCTCAACTCTACGAAAGTTGTCTCACCCTGTTGAGCAGCATTCCAATGGCCCCACTCCACGAGCCATCATTCAACTTCACTCCCCATTCGTTATCGTTTGGGCTTTTCACTACGTATCTGGAAAAAAATGAACGACTTTTATAAGACCTGCATTACATAATTCAATTCGAAGTTGTGAGTAAAAAATCGTGTGGAAGTACGGAATAGGGGAGACAGGGGTCAGTTGGCATTCGGAGCTAGTTGACATTCTGCCTTTATTTTTTCCACAAATGAGCAAGAGCACTGAAAATTTAATGGTAAATAGAGTACATAAAAATACGATTTCCTCCAAAATTTCAGTCTGTCTCGAAGCTTTCTGATTAAATATTTTTCTCACTGATGAGTAATCTTTTTCAACTTAAGTTTTTTTTTTATCTGGTGAACTTTTAAATTGAATTAAAGATTAAAGCATTGCTGATGCATTCCTGAAGACCATTCAGATGTTTCATATTAAAATTCGAACTTCCACTTCCTATCAAAGCTGATTCATAAAGTGTTTTCATAGGATGAAAAGTTGACCAACCTGTGCCCAGTGGGATATCCAGAAAATAGTTTTTGAGGGGAGGATGTATACTATAGGAATTTCTGAGAGGATATTGAATGGGTTTGATAGTTTCTATAATCAAAAATACTTTTCTGAATTTCGTAGGAAAATACCTGAATATCCCCTATTTAACTACATCCATGCTCCCTACAATGACAGCAATGAATTAATAATAATGGAACTAAAGTTTTAAATACAAAATTTATAATTTTAATGCTGACAAAAAGGGGCTTTAATTGGTACTAAGAATGTAATACGAAAAAAACAGAATGAAAATTTACTTGAACTTCAGGCGTTTCTTCAGGTAGTCAAACAACTTGGCAACTGCTCCACTGTTAGACTCGTCCTGATTGGCTGGTATTGTGTAAGGAGGATTCTAAAGGTGAAATAGATAAAGAATTCTAATTTATAATAGAACATGGTTCATAAGACTCTACCTAAACAATAATACAATATATGTTCCATCACTAATAACTTCGCACTCACATTTTAACTTATTAATAACTGTGAGTTCAATTTAAAGGCTATTGACTCTTACAAGGTGTTTACATTAATTATTAAAACTTATTAACTTATTTTTAATCACAATCGATCTACTTTCAACTGAAACAATTAATTGTAATCAAGTCGGTTGTTTGGTGTCGTGACCATGACGAAATACATGGGCTTTAATTACTGCCCCTGCCAGCTCTACAAATCTTCTCTGTGTATGACAATCGTAATCAACTTCTTGTTCATCAGTTTTTACTATCGTATTTTGAAGTTAACCCTCTTCAAGAAAATAGCTTAACCCTGTTTTTATAAATAAGTTTAAAACATGGCAATTGCTACTAGAATTTTATTTCTACCCCACAAATTGTTTTTCCACAAGAACTCCATTTTCATTGCTTCTGACAACTTTTGTCCTCACTCATCTATAGCGTTTCAGAAGTGCCTCCCCTTCCTAAGTGATTCTGAATTGTCTTTATAAAGTCTACACCTTCTTAAAATATAGAAAAGAAACACCCTGTATAATGAACTTTCTACAGAATGTACTTCTCCTGTAATATCTAAATAACTTTTAGTGAATATATGCTTATACCCAGAGATATTTTTAACTCCTCTGAGAGAGTATTTCACTCCTTGAAAATCGGAAATACTCATTAAAAAACTAGCCAGCAGTATTTTCACTCTTTGAATTTTTCACAAAGGTTTAACTTAAAAACGCACCGCGTTCCCCACCAAAATCAACAAATAATATTTTTCTACTCAAAACACCAACTGATCTCAGCGGAGATATTTTTTCACGACTTCTGGCCAAAGCCAATTGTCAAAAGCCACGGCTCCCTAATTATCATACTTTTTAATTGTGTTTTCATACAGCCATAGTAATTATTTTTCATTTATTGTTCTGATGCTTAGGGTGTTTGTTTGAGGTTTTCGTGTCTTTGTATATGTAGTTCATGCTATTACCCCATTTCACTCCACATAATTCAATTTCACTACTCCTAAAAAAAGTCTAGGAGTATTTTTACTCCTCTAAAAAAATCCTAGGAATAACACTGCTTATATACTCTTATAGAATACTCTTATAGAGTTTCACAGAAGTGGCTCTGCAACTTCACCTTCCTAGGTGATTCTGAATTGTTTTTTAGTGAACCTTTAACTTTAACTTTTAGTGAATATGCTTTAAGTGCGTCTATGGAGTGTACTGGAACTACGTATACCTTCTTTCCCTCTGTCCATCACTAACTGCACACAACAAAATCTAGTTCAGGAATATCGTAGAAAATGGCGCCGACCTACTTACGAACGGCATGCCGAGCTTGAGTGTTCTGTTATGGAAGAGTAGATCCCGCTCGATGTTCCTGGACAAGTAGTGGAACCTAGGGCGCATTTCGGCCCTCCACGTGCCGACGCTGCGGAAGATCTCCGTGTCCGAGTCGACCGGGATGTTCCTCAGGAGCACGTACCTCAGGGAGTCGGACAGAGCTCTCAGATCGTGCATGTATTTCTGAAAGGTATATAACATTGCTTGCTAGAGTTTCTAGGAGGTTTCAAGAATTTAAGTATCGAGTTCTTCAATGTTCAATATTTTTATGGTTTGATTATTAAGGTATCTAGTTTTCTACTGTTTTAACTTCCAGAATGAAATACTACCCCATATTTAAAATAGAGCAATTATTCTAAACCCATAGCTTGCGGCATAGCCGGAGCCAAGGGATATTTTGGTATGTAACCCGAAAAACAAACATTTTCCGTTTATCGACTAAAACTACTCCATATTCAATCCAAAATACCAATAACCCGAAATTTTTTTCTGACTATGGCCCTGGTTTTTAATACCCATAATAACTTAAATTTTTAACATTTACTTACATTAACTAAATTGTGTAAAAATTTATTCTGATCTCATTCAAAGACATTTTCATAATAAACTTGAAATATCGTCGGGCAGGAGAAAAGCACAAAGTCACTTTTGGAGAATCTTTTGAAAGTGGTAGAATGACTTCTGAAGCCACGCAAATTCCCAATATTTCACCAAGCTGAAAAGCGATCAATGTGTTGGTGAAATTTCTCAAAGCAAAAAGAAAACCAAAGTTGGCAAAAGAAAGCGGTTGTATGCCAAATTTGGCGGGATCTCGTACATGGTAGTTGAGCCCTAAATGACTTAGAGCCTTTCTTCTGTAAGCCGACGATATAATTTATTTTGAAATACTTTTCGGTACGCTAAGTAAAAAACTGAAACTCTTTTAAAATTAGTTATTAATTTTGAATAAAATACTGATGAATGAAGAAATTATATTCAAACTTTGTCTAGTTATTTTCATTCCATAGCTTTAATATTTAGGATATCTGTTATTTTAATTTCTTTCTTTTTAACTTAGTCTTTGCAATAACCGGTGTAGAAAGGAAATTGATTCATGAAAATATGTTTCACTTCATATAAAAACATTTAAGCAGTCTCTCACAAGTAAAAGGTATTGCAAAATCAAATGGAGTCAAATAGTCAACTGTACTTTGACATGTTTACTGAAGTACTCAGGTTCTAAAGGAAAGGATGAGTTAGTTGAGGTGTCATTTTTGTGGTCCCATATCGATCTGGCAGTTCTGGCAGCAATCCAGAGGGCAGCACTGACGAAAACGTCTTCTCTGCCCATATGGATCTGTAACACAAAGAGGTTTAGTCTACAGAAAACTCCCTCTATCGGTTTGACAAGGTATCGTCTCTCAGTATCGTGATTAGAAGAACCTTTTCAAATTGACTGTAGCCAATGCTGGTTTATGGGAGCATATATTATTGAAGAGTAAAAAAGATCACTGTGTGTTTTATTGCATATACTCCTTCTATTATTTCATATTTGATTTTTTGAATAGGTGAGAGTGCAAAAACAGATCATGTCCAAAACCAGCTTTTCGATATATTCGCTGAATTACTATTAATGCGTTTTAACGATTGCTTCAACATCATATAGCGTACTAACAAGTATTATTAACATTACTAAAAACAATATATAGTATACTTTAAAAACAATTTTAAGGGGGCATAAGTTTAAAAAGCAAATTGCTGGATCTCTTTTTGATCTCAACAACATTTTAGTAGAAAATAAGTTTTTTATTATGTTAAATATTTCTGTAAAACATCTTACACATAATTTGCAGTACAAATATCAGATACACATAAGCAGTAGCGGTCCATGGAGCGGTACTGTTCTTTTCATTTTTTTCTTCTCATTTTTCGCTTAGTTTAGGGCTTAGGGATATTGATTGCTCGCAGGTTTTCTGCTTGATTTCTAGTTATACAGGATTTATAACCCATACAAAATGGCTTTTTCAATATGACCAAAATTGGACTTTAACTGTTATAATCTCACACAAGCTTCGGATTTGAAAAACTGAGCTATAACCTTGTCAAACCAATGCAATCAACTAAAAATACTCATATTTGGAGGAAATGCGTATATTTTAACTAACTTTCCACGAGGAAAACTTGGAGGAGCTATCAGTGTTGTTGTTGACGATATCCAACAAAAAGTCTGAGAATTCGTCATTTATGCTCCTTTTGAGTAGCAGCATGTGTATATCGATTTCGTAGTTCACTAGTTGTGGTTCTTCAATCTCCGGGTTGGTGGGTTCCCAGCCGTCGTTGACGATCATGAAGATCATATCTGCATCTAGTCTGTGGCCTTCGTACATCTAGAAACAGAAACGAATACTGACGAGTAAAATTAGGCATAAGGTAGATTATATAATACTGATTTTTGATGAAATAATCATACGGATATTTATTTACCAGGAATTTATCTAGTTGATCCTATGTGGAGGTCGGGGTTTAAAGGGGTCAATAAATGTATTTACAGCTCAGAAGGAAATAGGTTAAAATGAAAATTCAAATATTTATAGAATTCTTAGAAACCTGTAAATTTACTCAATTTTAAGGAAAATATTTTAATCTTGGTTAATTTCTAAATGTTTGAAAATATATGCAACAAGCTGATGGCTGATGGACGAACCACAACCATATTCCTGTCTGGCTAAGTGCTTAGTGAAGTGTTCGCGGTGGCTTCGGTCCACAAGTACCGAAGTACCTACTCCAGTACCTACTACTATCTCCATTATTATGGATTGGCATTCAAATATACGCCGTTGGTTATTTTGGTGCCGAAACCATATCAATTCCAGTTCTTTTACCTTGTCCAGAAGGGCCTTGGTGTCGGAGAAGTCGGCCAAGACGACGACTGTGAGGTTCTTGGCCCCCTGCCGGACGATGTTGAGTCTCCTGGCCAACCGCTCAACGTTCTCGTCCATCTTGAAGTACGAGTACCGGATGCTCTTTTCGGTCAACGTGCTCAGGAGGGAGCTGACGGTGGACCCTATCTCTGGAAAGAAAGCATACGGTAAGCGTGCGACTCTTTTTTTTAAGTAAGTTCATGGTTGGAGGTAGTAAAAATTACGTATATTGCAAACAGAAAAATTTATTCAAAGGTATAATTTAACTAAAGTAAATACATCGGGAGAGAGAACATACAAGACTCTAGCTTTCCAGCTCTAAAACTAAACTTCCTAAACTAAATTTTAAATAACCCAGAAAATCCCAAAGTACAAATCGTGCGAGCAACCGCACGACTTTTGCTCGTATTGTCCGGTTTACAACTAGTGCAATACTACAAATTCTTACACTTTTACAACTAGTACAATAATACAAATTCTTACACGTCCCCCCAACCGAAGCACAATCGTCACAGGAGTGACAGTGGGCGACCGCCAAACTTTCTTAACCATCTCCCTTAACTGATATCCTCGTGATTCTGTTCCTCCTTTGAAACACCACAGTTCCTCCGTGTCTTCAACTACCCTGGCCTTTTCTTCCTCTTGACGCTCAGTTTCGTCCTGTGCTCTAATTTTGGCTTCCTCTTCTTGCCTCAATTTTTCTTCTTCTTTAACCTTTTCCAGAGCTTCTTGCATAGCTGCAATCGTCTTCTTCCCAGGTCTTTTGTTATCCTTTTTGTCATACTTCCCTCCATTTTTCTTCTTCTTTTTCCCATCATCCTCTTCTGCTTCCTCGTTATCGTCTTCGGCAGGTTCCTCTTTAGCAGCCTGAGGAATAGGAGGAGCCTCTTCCTTTTGTTCTTTAGGCTCTGATTCCTTTTCCGATGCAGTTTGTTCAAATTGGGCTTGTTTTTTCAGTTTTCCTCTCTCTTTCTTGTTTTTCTTCTTCTGAGCAGCAGTTCTTACAGGGGTTGAAGATTCTGCATCTCCCTTCCCATCTTTAGGAGTCTCATCTAATCCTACTGCAGCTTCCTTCTTCTTTTCCTTTTTATCTGGGTTCGGGGCTTCTGCGGTAGGGTTTTCTCCAGGTTTATCCTCAGCTGTCTCTGCTGGTGGCTGAGCAGGTTTCTCAGGTGCCTTGCCATCAGCTTCTATTCCAACTTCTTCCACTTCAGTTTTCCCTATTCCAACTTTCTCTGCTTCAACCTCCCGATCCAATTGCTCTCCCGATCCAATCTTGTTCAGCTCAGTTTCCCGAACCAAAATCCACTTCTTCCGTTCATCTTCCCAATCCAATTTCCTCTTCCTCAGTTTAGCTTCTAACCTGAGTTCTTCTAACTTATACTCCGATTCCCACTTCCTCAGTCCAGCTTCTAACCTGAGGTCTTCTAACTTATAACTTCTGAGTCGCTCGTAAGTCCACGTCTTCAGCTGATCTTCCCGATACCACTCCGACCTTGTCCGTCGTTCAGCTTCCCAATCCGATTTCCACTCTTCCCAATCCGATCTCCACTTCTTCAGTTCAGCTTCTAACCTGAGTTCTTCTAACTCATAACTTCTGAGTTGCTTTTCGCGCCTCTCATTGGCCTCTCCTTCCTCCTTCTTATCCTGGAGCTTTCTTTCCTCCTTCTTTTCCTCGCGCTCCCTTTCCTTCTTTTTTTCCTCGTGCTCCCTTTCCTCCTTCTCCCTTCGCTGCTTCACAATGGTTAACAGCATGACCTCTGTCTTCTTTTCCTCATAGTCCACGCTTGAAGTAATTAATTTCTTCAATTTTACGAATATTGGATTCGGGCCAGGGTCCAATCCCAACTCTCTGGTGAGACTAATTAAATCCTCTTTCCAATACGAACAGAGGAAAGCCATGGTTCCTAGCAACCCGAATTTCAATTGGCGTATCCTTCAAGCTGGTCAAAACTCAAACTCTGGCCGGATGGCCTCTCTTCCAGTGCCGGGGCGGCACTATTCACCAAGTGTTCGGGCTGAACACTTAAACGAGCCGGATGGCTCCAAAACACAGTGTCGGATGACACTCTCCTCATCTGGGCGACGAATATCTCAGGCCGGATGACCTCTCTTCCAGTGCCGGGGCGGCACTATTCACCAAGTGTTCGGGCTGAACACTTAAACGAGCCGGATGGCTCCAAAACACAGTGTCGGATGACACTCTCCTCGTCTGGGCGACGAATATCTCAGGCCGGATGACCTCTCTTCCAGTGCCGGGGCGGCACTATCCACCAAGTGTTCGGCTGAACCCTTAAACGAGCCGGATGGCTCCAAAACACAGTGTCGGATGACACTCTCCTTCGTACAGTTTCATATCCATCTCTCTCCCGATCCTACCGACTGCGCCAGTAAAAATTACGTATATTGCAAACAGAAAAATTTATTCAAAGGTATAATTTAACTAAAGTAAATACATCGGGAGAGAGAACATACAAGACTCTAGCTTTCCAGCTCTAAAACTAAACTTCCTAAACTAAATTTTAAATAACCCAGAAAATCCCAAAGTACAAATCGTGCGAGCAACCGCACGGCTTTTGCTCGTATTGTCCGGTTTACAACTAGTGCAATACTACAAATTCTTACACTTTTACAACTAGTACAATAATACAAATTCTTACAGAGGTGTTATGTAGTATAACAGAAGTCAGCCCAATAGAGCATTTTCAATCACATGACTTTACCTAACAACGGCCTTAGCAACGTTGTTTTTATCCTCCAGTGATGTCATGTACGAATGCTTCTATTGGATGCTTCTACTTCCCGCCCCTAACAACAGTCTTAGCAACGTTGTTTTTGTCCTCCAAGTGACGTCATGTGCGAATGCTCTATAGGTAGAGAGAGAGGTTTTGCAATGGATAACCAGGCTAATTTTATAGTCAACTTTGGCAATGGGTACTTAACTCTTGGTGTTCAATTACATAGTAAGCCCCCGACCGTCTAGATCTAAATAGAAGGAATACTATACAGGGTGTTTCAAAATTGCGTTGCACGGCTTTTATTCGGAACCAGCGCCTCCTAGGGTCATGGAAGTAAGGTCTACCCCTAGGTTAGTGACCCTGGAGAATCTAATGAGAGGACTTACAGCGCTCCTAGCGGCGAAATTAAAAAGTTAAAAAAATTAATTTAAAAACTAAAAGAGATAGAGTAAAAAGTTCAGTACAAAAGTTGTTGCCAAGATCATAACGAACTCAAGTAAAAAAAATTCATCAAAATAGCTTAATTATTCGAGGAGATATTCACTGTTGAAAATGGCACTTTTTTGAGTGGCGAAAAAGGGCCCGGCCACAAATTTAGAAACGCTTTCTCCGTCATTATCGTGCGGGAGTTTTAAGCTTGACAGTGACTGATTTGATGGATCAATCGAAAATAATGCTTCAAATTTTTTTAAAAAGGAAAGTCCAAGCTTGGACATTTAAGAACTACCACGATCAGAAATCGTTACTTTTGCGAGATAAATGTTTACTAAAACGGGTATTAACGATCAATCGCTAATCGAAGATTAATTAGAAATAAATATTTCGAAAACAGTTGACTTTTTAATGTTTTGCATATTGGTAGGACACAAAGTAGGAGAAAAGGAAGAAATTCACAGTGCAAAATTATAATTTATTGAGCTTGCTCAAAAAGATTACCATGGGCAACAATACACTTTTGTGTCCTTTCAACCATGTTAGAAAGCACATTTTGGACCATATGGGGTGTGACAGTTGCGCAACTGTCGATGATGCGGTTTTTTAAGTCCTGGAGACTCGTAGATGGCGTTTCGTAAACTTGATTTTTCAAGTGACCCCAAAGGAAAAAGTCGAGTGGATTAAGATCAGGAGATCTTGGAGGCCATTCAATACTCCCACCATACCCAATTATCTTATTGCCAAATGTGTCTTTGAGGAACTTTTGAACCAGATGTGGCTTGTGCGGTGGAGCGCCGTCATGTTGGAACCAAAGTGATGGTAACAGTGAGAGAGGAATGTCTTCCAAGAAATCAGGCAAGATATCCTGCAAATTCTGAAGGTACTTGTTTCCATCCAGCGAACCAACGAAGAAAATTGGTCCAACTAGACGGTCCCTCCAAACACCGCACCACACATTTACTGACCACTGTACTTGATGTCTAACACTAACTCCCCATGCAGGATTTTGAAGAGCCCAAACATGAGTGTTATGCCTGTTAAAGATTCCATTGCGATGAAATTTTGCCTCATCGGACCAAATGATATTTTTAAAAAAGTTTGGGTCACTTTCCAATTCATTAAGTGCCCAATTGCACCAATCGAAACGTCGTTCCTCATCTCCTTGTAGCAATCCTTGCTGTGGTGTAACATGGTAAGGATGCGCTCCATTCTTGTTCAAAACCCTCCAAATTCGACTTACTGGTAAGCCAGTCAGATCGCTCATTTCTCTAATACTGGTGTGAGGATGGGATAGAGCGTATGCCAGTAAGTCTTCATCTGGTATGCGATTAGTAGAACGTTGTCTCATCGAATAGTGTCTCCTAAGAACGCTTCCTGTATCTTTAAGGCGCTGCACAACTTTCCTGATAGTCGCTGATGTAGGATGAGGATCATTTGGAAAGCGATCAGCAAATACACGTGCAGCTCGAACCGAATTCCGTAGAGTTTCTCCATAGATGAGAACCATTTCTAAATACTGAGATTTACTAAAAGTCGTCATGTTTGAAAAATAAATGACGTGAAATTGCTTTATAATTGAGAAAGAAATCAACTTCAGATTTAAGAACTATAATTTCCTTTCTCTCATCTGAAATAATCAGCACGCTTGTCAAATTCAAGTGACGTTTTCCCCTCAGGCCAATCTAAGCGCTCGCTGACTGAATAACCATATTCGAAATTATACTACCTTGCGGCAAACAAATCAGATCCCTCAACGACAATCCCTATCAATATGCAAAACATTAAAAAGTCAACAGATTTCGAAATATTTAATTCTAATTAACCTTCGATTAGCCATTGATCGTTAATACTTTTTTTATTAAAAATAATTTTCGATTGATCCATCAAATCAGTCACTGTAAAGCTTAAAACTCCCGCACGATAATGACGAGAAAGCGTTTCTAAATTTGTGGCCGGGCCCTTTTTCGCCACTCAAAAAAGTGCCATTTTCAACAGTGAATATCTCCTCGAATAATTAAGCTATTTTGATGAATTTTTTTTACTTGAGTTCGTTATGATCTTGGCAACAACTTTTGTACTGAACTTTTTACTCTATCTCTTTTAGTTTTTAAATTAATTTTTTTAACTTTTTAATTTCGCCGCTAGGAGCGCTGTAAGTCATCTCATTAGATTCTCCAGGGTCACTAACCTAGGGGTAGACCTTACTTCCATGACCCTAGGAGGCGCTGGTTCCGAATAAAAGCCGTGCAACGCAATTTTGAAACACCCTGTATAAAAAAATAACGTGTCTGGAGGTAGGCTTACAATATTTTCTATCGTCCAACCCAGGACATATTTTTGAAATTACTTAATAAGTACCATATCAATTCTTCAAAAATTAAAAACTGAGTAAAAAACCATTAAAACTTAAAAAACATTAAACAGAAATATTCAATTTTATTCCTTACTAGAACTTTTCATTTGACAACTTTTTCAAAAATTGTTTGTTTGACTTAATTTCATCATACAATGCACATGAAAGTAAGCCATATAAGTAAAACAACGCAATTTCAAACACCTTCGTCAGAATTTTTTTATAAAAATGTCTCGCAAATCTGAATTATATAAAACCCAGGACATTTTTACAACCCCGCACAGCCCTGAAAACCCCGGACTGTCCGGGGTAATCCCGGACGTATGGTAAGGTAAGCCTATCTGGAGGGCAGTCTGAAACTCCATTCATTCACTTAGGTCATTTAAATCAATCCAAGTTTAAAACGTTTCAGTACATGCTAAGAAACTTTTTCCAATGAATTTAAGTTCCTCTTATGACCTCACAGGTTGCGGCAGTGTCATCCAACCCAACATGCGGCCCTCGAAGAGATTTTCATGGCACTCGGCCACAAAATTAAAAGCTTATTCAATCTACATAGAATATAATCCAGTCTTAGTTTTTATTACAGAAATGTGCTAAAAACCAGTTTTTTCGGGTCTAATTTTCAAAACATTTTGAATTAAAAATTTACATATTTCATAGAAATATCTTTTATACCTAAAATATTAAAATTCTACTTTATTTTTTTATACTTTCGATAAAAAAAATAACTTTATTGTACTTTTTTTGATAAAATCTTTCACTGAAAAACATTTATTCAAGATATTAATCTCAAGGCCATAATAGCATAAGGGATGTAAATGGGTATGTTTCCCCTTTCTACATTAAAGCTTGAATAATCCATAATTTCAAACCATAACAAACTTGGAAATTTATAAAAGTCAGGCTTTTACGTTGAGAGAGAAACAGTTGAAATTTATGTTTTAGTGACGTTAATTATCCAGAACAATAACTACATTTCAATCAAAAAATAAACAGAAAACGAGAGTGAATAATATTGTCTCTTCCCCCCTCCCAAAAAAAACACGAATCTTATAGCTTTTGCCCATGAATAATCAAATAAACTATTTAAAATTTAACCCTGTAAGAATTCCTCCTGAATGAATGCCCATAAAATAATATTTTCTTTCAAATACCCGGAAAATATGGATTCGGGGTTATTTTTTAAAGCAGAAACATTGGACACGCTTTACCGCTAAACAGACAGGGAATTGAAGAGCCGATTCTATAGAAAAGCTACTTCAAAACTGAGACGGGAAAAACTGTCCATTGTAAACCCATCAACTTCCATAAAGGGTGTGATAGGATTACAATAGACTGAGAATCTCTCAATACCTTTTAAGCTGATATAGAAAAGCTACATGGTGTTCTACTTTTTTACCTTTTCTAACTTCTGTTACTTTTAAGCATTCTCATAAATAATTTTGTCGTGAATTTTGGTTTTTGTAACTTATAAATATTAAATAGCAAACTTCTCAGATGCGTGAAAGAGTGAAATTTATCATTACAAGCAGCATTTTATCCACTGGTGAAGTGAAAAAAGACATTTTGGTCTGACTTTGTTTCCCTAATTTAGGCATTTTTTTCACTCTATGATAAATTTATGAATTTTTCATGGCTTACTAGTTCTTAAATATAATTACCCAGTGTAATAAAATTTTTGTTTATGCTTATTTTTGGTAAGCTCTTTCGCAAAAAAAAAAAATCAATACAAATCGGGAGTCGCAATGAAAAAAAAAAGGCAATTTGCGTTGCATATGAAGACGGCCTCTGAAAGGAAATATTTTTATTGTCTTTAAGAATGCATAAAAACCACAAAAAATTACACCGAAATCATCTAACCAGACGGTGTCGTTGTTTTTTTACTTCAGTTAGTTTTAATTTAGTTTAGTTTAGTTGTTTTAGTACCTATTAGGAATTGCTGAGTAAACTATTTAGAGAAAAATGCTTTTTTCTATGTTTTTTCCCCAATACAGTACTAATATTCAACCAATTTTCATGATCCTTTATCCTCTTCACCCTCACTGTACGCTAATTGAGTTAAAAACATTCGGAATTTTTTTCAGTGGTAAGGTCCCTTTAGTGTTTTAGGCCAATGACGTTTTACCGTATCCAACTGGACTAAAAAAGCCAGAGAAGCTCGAAATTGTGACGTGTGATTATAGTCCTGACGTCACTTTCGATCACTCTTTGACACCAACTCAACTTCATTCTTAATTAAATTAAATTAATAAATTTATTCTAATTCTAATAAAACGTTTGAGGCATTTCAAATAATATCAGCCGGGGGATTTTTAATGAAATTGTTACCAAGTAACCAATCAGAATTAAACTAGCGATTATACAGGGTGTTTTCAAAAGTCCGTTTCACGGCTTTTATTTGGAACCAACGTATTTTAAGGGTCATGGGAGTATGGTGTACACCTAGGTAAGTGACCCTGCTGAATCCATTGAGATGGCTTACAATGCCCCTAGCGGCGGAATAAGAAATTTTGAAAAATTAAGTAAAAACTAAAGGGGGTAGAACGAGAACTTTTGTGGGAAAAAATTGTGACCAATATCATGACAAACGCACAGAAAGAAGTTTCATGAAGATATCTTAAATATTCTAGGAGATATTAGCATGTAAAAACAGCACTTTTTTCAGGGCTCAAAGAAGAAAAGTTTGCAAGTTTCTTTTATTTTTAAATTTCATTTGTATTTATGTAACTAAAAAAACCTCAAAACTACATGAAAAACACTGAAATATATTCAAATTTGCTAACTTTTTCTTATTTGAGAAAAATTTCATAAATCCTTCAAAATTTCGTAGGCCCTCACCGTATTCCTCGTCGTGAATGATGACAATGTCGGCGTGCCATCGCTCTACGACGTCTTCCACGGCCTTGGCGACGTCCGATCCCGGCTTCCGGTCCAACAACACCCCCGTTGCCTCGCAGCCGTCCACGTTCACCGCCAGGTGAAGTAGGTCCTCGCGATAGGTCTCGTTCAAGAGTTTCTTGAGCAGGGTGCACGAGGTGGCCGAGAAAAGGATCTCGAAATCGGGAGGAGTGGTGCATACCGCTGGAAAATTCGACTCCTTTGAAGACTAACAAATATGGTTGAAAGTTGGTTTCACTGCATACTAACAACACTAAAGGAAAAACTTGTTTTACAGAAAAAAAGTGTACTGCTGTAAAAACAAATGTTGCGACGAAAAGCTTATAGCAGCAAATGGCTTTACTGCATACTAACTATTATAAAGGAAAAACTAGTTTTACAGAGAGAAAGTGCACTGCTGTAAAAACAAATTTTGTGACGAAAAGCTCATAGCAGCAAATGGCTTTACTGCATACTAACTATTCTAAAGGAAAAACTAGTTTTACAGAGAGAATGTGCACTGCTAGAAAAACAAAAGTTGAGACAAAAGCTCTTAACAGCAACCAGCAAAGGCAGCTTATCACAAAAATCTGGCAATTCCGGCAACCAGCATGAAACTTGGTACACTTGTTCTTTATGAAATTGGGGTGAAAAAAATCTGGGGAACAGCAATTTTGTTGTCTTAGAACTGTAACTTGTTTTTGGATCACTTTTAGCCCCTGAATGCAAAAGTAACTGTAGTTTTTGTCTGTCACGTCAACTTTTTAAGATACAGGGTACCCCCAAAATGTGTTTAAATAGCAAAATAAATTATTTGAATTTGATTTTCAGGGTCAAAAACCATTACTTTAGTCTTTAAATTACACCCGAGAGGACAAGAAAGATTAAAGTTTATAAAATATGAAAACTTGTAGCAAATGGATAGGTTTAAGAAGTAATTACCCCCCTAAAATGCAAAAAAAAAAAAATTATCGAGGTTATTTTGCGCAATTTTTTTCTCTTATTGTTCACTCCATTCTTCTTTAAAACGTCTGAACCCTTCCCCAAGGATCCAAATTTAATAAAATATAGGCAGCAATTATTTTTTCTAAAAGCGGTTGAGGTGTTAGCGTCTCCAAAGAACCCGTCGAAGGGTTCGTTGGCGCACGAGCGCTCAAGAAATTATTTTCATGCTTTGAAAAGTTTAAAAATGACATTTTCTCACATTATAGAAGTCTTTCCTAAGTAGAAGTTCTTCGGTTAGTTAGTAACTGGCCGGTTTTATGAGGGTGTTCGATGTTACATGGGTGGATAGCTATCCGCAAGAGTGAACAGCTTGAAACATGGAATACCCCCCATAAAACCGTCCAGTTACTAATGAACCGAAAAATTTCCACTTAGGAACCCTAAAAATCGAATTCAAAGTCATTTATTTTGCTTTTTATAGTGAAGTGTAGAAGGTAGGTGTAGAGAAAAAGCTTGACGTGGAAGAAGAAAACTAACAAGAGTTTTTGAATCAGTGTGCCCATTGAACTCCATTAATCTCGGTTAGAGTCCATTGAAGGGATTCTAACCGCCTATCTGGTTCGAGACTATAAAAGTCACGTGACGGTGGTAATAAAACTCTCACTATCAAATCATATTTCACTACGATTACAAACGCTACTAGTGTAGTATCTGTGGTAACCAATTGCAAGCTCAGTAGGTCACGTGTCGGCTCTCTGTGACGTCAGACGGTTAGAGTCCATTTAAAGATTCATTGGTGTACTTTTTTTTACCAGAATGTTGATTATCAGTAGAAATTAATAGACTTGCTGGATATTTTTTTAAGAAAAACACTTTGATTAAATTATTGATAAAAAGTTAGAGTTAATAAATATTGAAACTTTTAAGAGAGTTCAGTGAGCTGGGTTTAGTGAGGAAGCAATCCAAAAGGTCCTGCGTAAGCAGTTTACGCGTAACATTATTACTAGGGTTTCTTTCCCGGGATCCCGGGAAATAGCTAAATTTTCCTACATTTTGTAATCCCGGGAAATGAAAAACAGTGAAAATCAATAGGAAAATTCCTTTTTTATAGTAATATTACAAGGAAATAATTTTTTTTTTACTTTTTACTCTCTTTTAATCTTTTTACTTTGGATTATTAATCATTGGACTTTAAATTTATATTTAAGTTTACTGAGAAATATTAATATTTCAAATTTTATTAACTAATAGTAATATTTTGTTCAAAAGTTACCTATTCAAAGTATACATTCTTTGACTTGACCAAGTATAAAATGATTGATAATAATATTAATTCATAATACTATAAATATTATAAATGCATTCCCGGAAAAAAATAATATTATTAAATTCTTAATTTAATTTAAACTATTCCCGGGAAAGTTTTTCCAGGGAATATTTTCCAGAGAAATTATTGTCAGACCTGGCAAATTTTTCAGTGCTTGTGAAAAACTTGTATTCAGTTTTATTAGATTTTAATTCTTCCTGGAATTATGAAAAAATATTTTTTGTCTAAAACTAATTAATATAGCAATATTACTCAAAGTGAATCCCTTTTTAAAGAAATATTTACGCACCCCCTAAGAACCTTAAAATAATTTTGATGATTAAAAATAATTTTAATGAAGAAGTTTAAAATTTTAATCAATTCCCGGGAATCCCGGGAATGATCTTGTTATTCCCGGGATTTCCCGGGAAGACAAAATCACCGGGAAATCAGAAACCCTAGTTTACGGGGATTGGTGAGCGATAGTGAGCAGGGGGCGGTAGCTCCCTAGTTATTTAAAAGATGTGAAAAATAAGTAAACACTAATAAAGAAATGCGAAATTTTCTACAACTTGTGGTTAGCCCTCTCTCCTTTTCTCAAAACTTAGTGCCAAAGGGGTGATTTTTATGCTTAAGGATTTTTTTTATATTTATATTATTATTCTGATATACAAACTAAACTTTTGGACTACTTCTTATTCCTTCAGTTAATCTATTTAAATTTGTTCTAAGTCGATAATGAATGAAAATTTTTTTTTGGAAAAAGTAGTTGTTTAGTAGCAGATGTTTTGTGGTGTAATTTATTAATTTATTTTCAGGTTATGATTTTAAGCAAGATTCACATCGCCGAAGAAAAAATAAACAAATTCAAACCTTCGAATTTATTCCTTAGGTCAACATCTGGGTTGAATTCCTTTATGACATAAGGCACTTGATATTGTTTAAGTCTTGAAGATTCCATTATTAATCTAATAACTTCAATATATTCTTGATAGTAACCATTATTATCCTTGACTACATCTGTTAATAAAAAAAAATAAGGTAAATGCCGATTCACAATGTTTATGAAAGTTAGTTAATGTTTATACTAATACCATGCATTACAAAAATATTTATTTGAAAATAAATTATCTGGAATCGGAACTCATTTCGTGGCTTCATTAAAACAACCTGTAAAAAATCATTCAAAATTTTTAAAATAGATAATCAATGTTCACTTTTGTACATAAGTATTGGCCAAAAATAAACAATGGTCTCATTGGTCAAAATAAGAAACGTAATATAAAATTCAGAAATTCGGTCATTGCCAGATTCAATTATTATTGGTTACCCTTTTTCTAAGATTTTTTTTTCTCAGAATCCTTTAAATTCACCCAAACCTTGGAATTCAGAATACATTTTTCCCAAATCTAATTATAAAAATATGAAACCGTACTTACTAAATATTATTCTCTGTGCTAAAATCTGGTGGCAAAGCGTCATAAACAACAGACAATTTAGGAGCATTTGCTGTCCTGATCATATCGAATTTCTGAAAATGAGAATCAAAGTTATCTTTGAAGTAAATCCTATAAAACAGAGAAACTCCTGGTTATATTGTATTTCATATCAAAAGCAAAAAAGCATTTCATAGGTTAATAGTAAGTCATTAGTAAGAGTAGTAAATTTTCCTTTTCTTCAAGTTATCTTTAAGGATTCTCATGAATTAATTTCTATAAAAGAAATATTCAACTCACATAACACAAATAAAAAATATAAAAATGCATAAATATTACTTTTAGGAAAATGTACTGAAACTTACATGAAATTATTTACTTCCATTTCTTTTCAGAAAATTAAGTTATTTTCGCTAATTGTGTGGTTTTTACTAAATACCTTAATACTCTATTACTAAGTTTTCTGGTTTCAAAAACATATTACCAAAACAAAAACAAGTAAAACTAAAATAAGTTTCCGCAATAAAATTCACAGAAGTATAGGTACTATATCAATTACAAAAGTTATCCATAGATCAAAGAGTTTCAATCAATTTTCTAAGTTTGAAAGTTTTCTATTTTTTGTTCGACTTTTGATCCTTGTATGTATATTTTTAACCGTAATTATTTTCCACCGTAATTTTTAGAATATTGATTTTTAGAAACTTGAATTTTAGTTTTTAAATTTCACAAATAAAATCCGACTCACCTAGCTTCCCACATGAACCTTACAGAACCCCTCTACTTATACAACTCGTTACTCTAATCCAGCGGCTCCTACACAATTCTCCGCGAAACACTCAATGCAACGCAATTTCAAAGTAGTACTCCAAATATCCAGAATGAAATAATTCGTTTCTTCAAATTTATCTCCTAAAAAACTACTAAATCGAAATATCAAGCCTAGAAAAGTTCTCCATGGCAAATTTCTACTGAGGAATAATGCTCCGTGAATAAAAAAAGCAGAAAGCTATTCTCTAATCGCCACTCCAAGTCGGTCAATACATCAGACACAACCTTACCCTCAAGGGCCCGCCTCTTCCACTCACGATTCACGCGAAAGATCGCAAAGAGAAAAGGGGCCTTTTGTCTCTTTCTATTCTAGTCGAACAAAAATATACCTTCAAAGACGTTCCGATGGGCGACACCATTCAAAGTTGTCTTGTTCCGAGCTTTTGGTCCCATTGTTTCATTTCCTTAGTACACGATGAATAATTCTGCTCTAGTGTAGAAATAGAGGTAAATAGGCCTCGCATCGAACCTCTTTCCACATTTGGTAGGTACAAAAGAAAAATCCCATTCAATTAAAATTTTGAGGAAAAATCTGTTTTAAGAGTTTCACAAATGGACAATTTCAAAGGGAAAGAAGAGTGATCTACGCATGAAAAATATTCCTGTAAATTAGAAACACCAAAAACTGACGATGAATTCTAGGTTTACGTTTCCGGATGTTTTAGGTATAAACTTATACTACTTATAGTTTTATTATGTTAAGTTCAGATGGCCTAAACGCCTTTGGCATTACCGATTTTCGTCTTTCCTCCGTAACGGAGTCAATTTGGTCCGATAGTTTGAGAGGGTCCTGTCTTGAAAAAGTCAAAATCAGTTTTTGAAAATCCTTAGAAATAATCGTCGTGTTATTGTACTAAAAATTAACAAGTAAAAGGGTTTAACAGCAATATTTGACTTTTCACGTTCCTTTGCGTTAAAAATTCAAAACTAAACGCCGTCTCTTTGAAAAAGTGTTTCGAACCCTGAAACAAATGTAACTTTGTCAAAACAACGGGTTGAATTGGAGAAATTCAGTAAAAAGAAGCACGCCAAGCGAAAATTTTCTAACTTCGACACTTTCATTCCCTACTTCAATTACTGAAACTGACTTTCTTCCACAATTACATTTAAATTAATCGAAAATTGACCAATCCGAAGCAAGAGAACACATTTCGAGTACTTTCCAAATGAAAACAAAAAATAAATAGTTGAAAATGGTTTCCTTCCTAGCCCAAAATGTTTTAAACACGGATATTAAAAAAAAATTTAGGTAGAGAAATTTTCCCCCGTATGCCGGATTGCTTTTATTACCAGGACAATTTTTCTACTACTAAACCCACCACTTTTCTTTGGATCCATGGACTTTCTATGCTACAGTTTGTTTTCTGCCACTATCTCTCCTTGCTGACAAGCAAGGGTCGCGGTCATTTGAGCACTCTATTCGCATATCATCCCTATACTGCTGTCGTCAATACCCCTCATTGTGCAACGACAGTTCTGCCTTCCTTTAATTAATTCCGGCCAATTTATTTTACCGATAAACGCTCTTCCGTCACTGGCTTCCTTATCTATTTGTTTTTGCGGGGGAAAACGAATTTCATTGTCAACAGGTGAGGGCTTTTAACACGCAAGTGAACGGCTTCGAAATGGTCGATTGCTCTGTGGATGTCACGACAGAAGGGGGAATCGACAGATACGGTTACAGGGGACGGTTACAGAGGATTGCTGAATTAGAAGTTCCTGAAACACAATTTATACAATGAAAATTTTATCAAAAGGGAATCATAGTCAAGTTTGTCATTACAAGTTTGTTGCTCTTTATATTGTTCTCTCAGTCTATGATATGTTCACCTCTGACGAAGGGGGTCTTTTTGGCTTTCAAAACAGCTGTAAGGTTGTTTTTTTACAATTTTATTTGTGTCTTTTCACGTCATCTTTTACTCTTTTTTTGTATTTGACACAAAGGACTTTTATCTCATTGTAAAATATTTTGGAGCTCCCCAGATCCATTGCTTCTAAAAAGGGAACCACTGAATAGAGAACCGCTACTGTCACGATATACATCTGCTGGGTGAGTATTCACACGCAGCAAGACACCCTCACAGGTGGTCAACTTCACATCCCAGAAGAATGGGCTTTCTGTGAAGCCATTGCATGATGAACAAAATTAGCTTATCCCTCTTCACCAAAGGCTTTCCGAATTTATTTGGATCGAAGATCAGTAAACATTTGGAAAAAAATGAGTTTCCCAACACGCGAAACAATTCTTCTGGAAGAGTCTTTTTCGTCATTACTTAACCCACTGGGGATTGTTTTAGTGTGTTGTAAGATATTGATTTTATCAAGTTTTGTTTGTTGTATTGGGGAATAACGAATGTAATTACATCGACCGGCTGATTCCGTTTGACGTAGCTATTTAACGCGTGACAAGCTTCAAATTGCCATTTTAGGTTTTTTCATGCCTGTCGTTTATTTTAAGAGATGCAACGTCACGAAACTGGGTCTGTCTATTAATCATGTTTAATCGTGACGTTAGCATTTAACACGATAGACAGTTGAAGTAACATTTTTTCCAATAAGAGAGAGCCCGTTTATACTTAGTATAGTTATAGTCAATAAAGTGTGTAATGAAGTGATTTACACTTTAAATTCTAATGATTTGCTGCATTAGTAGAGCGGTTTTTAAATAACCTTTATATCCTTAGTACCAATTTTGCATTTTAAAACTTCACATGCCTCCAGATTTATATAAAAACTCCAATGTAAAAACAACAAAATATATCTACTAGCAGAATTTATTTTAATTGTTTTTTATATTGGATTGTGTAATTTGTAAAACGTCACTAATAAAGTCCTATAAGCGTGATTTGCGCCCAACTAATCTAAAAGTACCAAAATTACAATTGAATGAAACAGGGTTTATCTTTTTCAAGTCACTAAAATTCGCATTATTCAAGTTCGTTAAATTAAGACCCTATCTGTTAGTTTCACTGCAGTGCATATCCTAAACAATATTGCCTGTAAAACGTGTTTCTTCTTTAGAGGTCACAGTATGCAGTGAAACAAACTATGTTCTACGTTTTGGGAGAAAACCTTGTTGGACAACTAATTCGTCGTACCTTTTTGAAATAGAAGCATGTTTCTTAATTTTATCTAACCGAATTATTACGATGCCTTAGTTGTCTAAAAGAGTTATTTAAAGTTATTCCTTTAAAATAAACTAGTTAAGATCTAAGACAAGGAAGAAATTCCCCTCTAACAAGCATCGTTTGATTTTTGTAGGCAAGCAATTGGAGGATACAATATTCAGAAAGAATCTACTCTTCATTAGGGTGCTGAGGCGTTTTAGTGGAATCTGAATTCTTGATCAGAGAACTTATTTTATCAATACACAGTACGTTTATGCGATTTTAATGTTTATAATCTAGTTAAGGCAGATAAATAAGGTTCCTTGCACTGTCCTTGGAGTGGAAAAACAGTAAATCTCTTTTTTTAAGGGAGAAGAGCCATGTAAGAAAATGAATCGCTTATTAAATTAATAGGTTATTTACTTACGTGCATAAATTTTTCTAAAATCTTTTATTGTCTTAGGATTGAAAATAAGTAAAACCAAAAAAGAAACAAATATAACAATTATGGAGTTATATTTGTTGGTATATAATATTTTTGTTGCATTTTTGTTGTGTCCATGGACTTGTGTAGTGAACATATGTTACGGTGAAAGACCGAAATCTGGAGAATGTCGACTTTCACCGGTGAATGTCGACATTCACATAGTCGCTTGGTGTATGTCCGAAATATTTGCTAAATACCTTTATTTCGGACTTACACCAGTGAATGTTGACATTCACCATGCACTAATGGTGAATGTTGAACAAGTTCGAGATTTATATTTTCTTCTCCGTAATTCAGTCGCGATAAATTTTTCGTCTCTCTTTCTGAGAGGAATGACTAAGAACTTAAAACACACAGTACATTCAAAATGAGAAAGGAAAATAATAGAAGTTAAAAACTTACTTAATTATACAGTACGTTCTAAATGAGAAAATAGAATAATAGTAATAAAAACCTTATTAAATTATGAGATTCAAATCTTATTTATTGCAACAACTTAAACTATTATGACACTTTGAATTGCACAAGAGGCCCTTGCTTTCAAGAGGCCCTTGTTTTTTCTTTTAACAAGAACAACACAATTATGGAGTAAGAATTTTATGGAATACTTATCTCTAGTATGTAATCAAAATTTTGTAATAATAATATAATAAGATTAAGAATTACACAAGATTTTTAACAGGGTTCAGATTTATATTGTTACAAGCAAGCTTAATAGACCCTACTGTTAGAATGGTTTCAGAATATGTCAAGGATATAAATATTTTTAATATTAAAAAATAAAGTGGATTATAAAATTTTACATAAGAAAAATTACAGTAGGCGTGTTGTCTAAGTCTAAGGGGTTTTTAAAAATTGATTTTAAAATAAGTTGGTGCATTGTATTTTTCTAATACCACTTGGAGAATTAACAAACTTTCTTATTGATCTACTATTATTTCCCCCAGTAAAAAAGTCGTTTTCATAACTTTTAAAAAAAATTACGCTCGATATTAAAATGTGGTTAAAAATATTTATTTCTCCAAAAACTCCAGTAAGTTTAAAGAAAATCCAAAATAAAGCATCTAAAAGTATACAATAAGGTAAAAAGAAAAAACGTACTTACGTGGACAGATCTGGGTATTCCGTATGCCCCAAATTACTAGAAGCGGCGGGACAGAGTTCGAAAGAAAAAAGAAGAAAACTGCGCATGCTCTTCAAAATCAATTGACGGCCCAGCAAGACCTCGTAACTGACTTATTTCATCAATTTTTTTTCCATCGTTTCCATCAGGGTCGTAATTAGACTTTTGTTTCAGAGGGGAGGAATGCAAAATTATTTCTTCTTCTTCGGCTCTACAGCCCTTGATGGGCCTTGGCCTACTGCACCAATCTACTCCAGGCAACTCTTATTAAATTATTTCTTAGGCCCCCTTATACTTATACAATTAAGTTGAATGTAGCTTTTTAAAACATGTAAAAATATAATTTTAATCTTTGTGAATACAGGGTGTTTCAACGAAGACCGCCCATACTCGACACAGAAAGATTCTTTGCGTGGAGTTGATTAAACGCCCAAAGAATCAGAATTTTTGAAAAATGTGAAGTCATATCCGATAAAAACCTAATTATTCCACTACACGTTGCGCGCATGCATGCGCAATAAATATTTCTAACATCTTATTAGTGATCAAACATACCCAAATAACCATGTTCTATGTTTAAGTTATAAGGAAAGGTTAAAATGTCTTAAACCTTTGATTGATTGATTTAAAACTTAAACACAGCCCTAATTTTTTAACTCCACATTGACAACATTGGAAAATTAAGATATTTTCAATATTTTCTCTATACATTAACATGGGAAAACTACTTGAGGTGCGCGTGGGTCAAAAATTGGCCCGGAGACTTGAAAATTTGCAGGTAATAATGTTTCAGTATTTGTAACAACATGAGGGGGTGCACCTGAGAAATTCCAAAGAAAAAAGTTTTTCCCATAGACTTTTGCAATGGCCTAATCCTCACAGACTGTCATTATTATTTTCATAGATTCTGTATTTTATTTATCAGGTTAAATATGGTTTCTTTGAGTTAGGATTTAATTTTTCTGCGAAGGAATCTTAATTGTTTTGAAAATAAAGAACTCATTATTGCTTTTAAAGTCAATACCAATGTGAGGTATGCTTTCGTCTGAACAACTTGGAATCGTTGGAATTTAATTGCAGTGAATTTAAGGGTTGATTCAAGGACAACTTATGTAATTAATACATCGGCGTTTAAGAGTACGCACAGACAAGATAATTGAAATTTTACTAGCGAGAATCATATAATTCAGCATATTCTTTAGCACATGATAGTTATATGCTGCAATTGATTAATAAATGTTTAATTTAACATTTGGAAGCTTACAACCCCTTTAAAGCTGAAAACTAGCTTATTTAAAGTCTTGGAAAAGTAACATTGTGATGTTTTCATGGATTTTTCAGAAAGATTGAATCCAGTTAGGATCATACTTAAAGAGACGTGACACGAGGGAGAAATCTGTGGGACGTGTGAAACGGGAGAGGGTCTGTGGGACATTTTTTTTATGCAATTTCTGCCAACTTTTCAGGGCGCGTACTTTTGGCCGCCACGTCGGATAAAAGTACGCATTCAATTTTTTTTTTGTTTGTTTTTCTTTTTTATTTTTAACATAGTTTCATTAAAGTCAATACTTTCATTTTTGGGAGGTTAATTTGTGAGTCAATAAATTTTCGTTCAGTAAATTTTTGAGGCTCTAGCTTTTAAATTCTCGATTTTATAGCCCAAATTCATTTTTATGCGTTCTCTTACCCTCCTTTCCCTTAATAGCAGCATAGCATATTAAAAATACCTAACCTAAATTTTAAGATTAATGAGAACTTAGAGGCTTCTTTACACTAAGATGCACCCCTAAACTCAAAATATATACATACTTGGAAAAATTATTTTAGAAGATAAAATTTTATTAGAAGATAAAATGCTGAATTTTAAGTCTTCAGATAATATCTAATCAAATATCATCTATTACTCATATTGATACTACCAAAAGGTTTTAAAAAAATGTTTAAAAAAATTCCTTGTACCTTTAAATCTGTGGTAAAAAAGAATGTGTAACAAAACAAGAACATTTTATTCAGACAAAAAAAAAGAAACATTTTAGATACAGCTTCAAAACCGGTGACACTTTAAATGCTTGAGGGGGGAAATAATATAATTCAAATATCAAACAAAATAAATAGCTAAAAGTAACCAGAATAAACCTCTTTAAATACATGCATTCAAAAATTTAACTAAAAACTTCATTAAAATAACCAGAAACAAACAATAAATCAACTTCTCAATATTCAATATAAGTTACAAAACAGTCAGGATCTAAATCAAAAAATCAAGGGGGATATTTGAGGGAGTACCTAGGTCGTTGGACCTCCAAACTCCAGTATAACTAGCCTCACTGGGTGAGGCTTGAGCTGAGCTTTTACAGAACGTGTGACTGAAAGTCACGGTCAGCTGAGGAGTGGCTAGCTTGATGCTAACCCCTCTTGATTTCCCCAAGTGACCTTGGTACTCATTTTATCGACCCCGGAGGGATGAAGGGCTGAGTCTGCCTTGCCCGTGGACCGGGATTTGAACCCCGGGCCTGTGGTGTGGGAGCGCAACGCGCTTCCTCTACGCCACCGGGCTATAGGATCTAAATATCTTTAATCTGTTATAAGTATTGAAAAGTAATAGACGACATTAGTGTGACGTCACTTGCTTGTTTGGAAACGTTGATTCTATCCGTGATTGGTTCCGTGATTGGAGGTAAATCCGTACCAATCCGTACGGAACCAATCACGGATGGAATCTACGTTTCCAAACAAGCAAGTGACGTTTTGACTAATGTCGTCTATTATCTTCATCATAGGGGTTCCCAAACTTTTTTCTCCATGGATCCCTTAAAGATTTTCTTTTGTACTCTGTGGACACTTTCTAGGGTTACTTCAAAAGCAGTTAAGATATGTATTTTTATTACTCAAGCTCTCTGTTAAGGAAAAAATTGAGGGTTAAGTTTAATGAGAGGAGTTAACCATTCATAAAATTAAAAAAAGAACAAATCGTACTTATGAACCATGAAATTTATTTTAAATACAACTCACTCTCTTTATTATGGATTTGTAAGAAACACTAAAAAGTAGTGTCTATTTTTTTCCTAATGTCTTCTGTCTTTAAAAACAGTGGTACATATTTTAAGATTTTGAAGCAGAGTAACTTTCCACAGGATTCTCCTGACCAAAATGGATTTTTATTTTAAGCGTTTTGGTGAAATTTAAACAAAAAAACTAGTTCTTCGCCTTTATATATTTTATCATGACATCTCAAGTACCCTGACCAAATTTCAAAATAGAATTCAAAACCATAGTTTTGTTTCAGGGGGTTCAAACACATTTCATGCATAAATAAATAGTTGAATGTAGCTCTCTAGATTTTTAAAACATGTAGTATTTGAGAACCTTGTTGTACATAACTGTTATTTTTTTGGGAAAACACTTGGTGTTATGCTAACAAAAGAAACATTTTTTGTAGATTTCAATTAAGAGTGGGCCTTTATTTTTAACTACCTTTTCCAATGCAATTTTTTCATAGATGTAACTATATAGCATGTTGGATTATTAAATTTTATTACTTGATCATGAATTAATCATTACGATTTTAAAGAAATAAGCATATCACTGAATGAGTATATATTCAATTAATTAAATCAATAAAACTTTTAAATTGATTTTAATATTAATAAATTAAGCATGATTTTTTTTTTCAAGGACATATGTAGAGTGCAAGCACTGCCCGGGCACACAGCTGGATCCTCAACATCTTTTCAGCTGTCCTTCCATCGTTCGTGCCCTACTCAAAATCGACCTTAATTGCAACATGGACACTTTGTACTCAGACAAGGCAGGGGACATTGCCAAGGCAGTGATTCACGCCTTTGGTAGAATCTAAGTTCCTTCTACCTTTTAATAAGGCTTTCCTAAATGTGATTCATTCTGTATCCGTGCTATTTGTATGTTATATTGTATTTTTTTATGTGTTTAATTGTATGTATTTATATGGTTTCATTGAGTTATTTTATGTTTTATAGTGAACTATTTTAAATGTCTCATAGTGAGTTATTTTTGTTTTATTGTGTGTTTTTGCTTATTGAGCAATCTGATGTTTTATTGTGAGCTTGTGTGTTTTATTGATATTTGTATTTCTTTATCTGTATTCTGTATTGTTTTTTTCTTGTTTGTATTTGTAATTTGTGCACTAAGTCATACACGACAACAACAACAACAACAACAACAACAAGCATGATTTTAAAGTAATTTATCAAATTAACATGATTTTTTAAAATATTTAGCATTTTCATACCCTTGTTAATAGGCATTTGAAGTAAGATTGATAAAAAGTTATTTGATCGTAAAAAAAATAGTACAATTATTGCTTAAGAACAATTCTTACAGTGATTGAAAAATCTTAAAAGATTTGCAACAAACAAATTTTTATTATAGGACCAATTATCAAAATTAATTCTCATACATAATGCATAAAATAGCTAAGCTAACAGAGTGATAGAAAATTACATGAATTCATTATAACCTATAAATTATACCATTAATGTCTTCTTAAGCAGTTTTTGAAAGAAAAGAAATGTTATTAGAATTCATTTAGCTTCCTTTGGTGACACTGACACCATTGGGAAAACTTTCTTGTGCCCTTCGTAAATTTTCAAAGAAAAAGTTAGCACATGAATAGAGACAAAATGAGTAACTTTTTCTAGAAAAAAAATGAAATCCTATATTATGATTATCAAGTCAAATTAGATCAAAACTCATGGACCCTTTTTTATCTCTCTCTCTTCTCTCTCTCTCTCTCTCTCTCTCTCTCTCTCTCTCTCTCTCTCTCTCTCTCTTTAAAAGTCTCTGTGGACCTCTGGGGGTGCATATGGATAACTTTGGGAAGCAGTGATTTGCATGAAAGAAAAATCTTGAATAGAAGTTTCTTAAAATCTTATCTAGAACAAATTAACAATAGATTTTGAGCACAATCCCTTTTAAGGGTAATATCACAACAAGCATTAACAATATGCATCTTTGGACCAAAATAGAAACAATACTTTCAGCAGAGTACTACCTCTAACACGATTGGAAAAAAAAAAACTAGAATCCTACTTTTACTTACTTTCTAATGAAGCAGATTTTTAAAAAATATGCAACTATGTTCCACACTATTGGAAATACAATAAAAAAATATTTCCAAATCTTTAAAAGCTTCAAGGCAAGCATTTACTTCAGGAAATGGTAAAAAATATTATATTTTTAAGAAAAATAGTGTAGTTTTTTACACGCTTTGAAATACTTCCAAACTACATAAATGCAGCAAAAAGGAAGCATGTAAGTTGAGGGGAAAAAAACACAACAAAACTTAACTAGTAAATACTTTGAAAGAATTAAAGCAAAAAAAACAGAAATAATTTATAAAAAATATTTTCCCGATGCCATTTATGCCATTGCAGAGATAAAATATAAAACAGCAACAAGATGTAACATAACATGTATTTGTATGTTTGTCATAGCAAAGCACCAAAAATCCAAAGATTAAAATTCATAATGCACTTGAGGTTGAAATTCCGGATCGCAAGCATAGGTAAAAGCTTCCGAATACAGCTTCAATCTCTGAGTCATCTAAAAAGAGATAAAAATGAAGAATGATTAGCTTTATGAATAAAACCAATCAATCAAAATTTAAGCATCAAAGTCAAATCAAGGCATAGAGTAATTCGGCACCTTAGAATCAAAAACTACCATCTCTGAAAATCACACAGCTTAATCGTCCAGTTCCGATCATGTTATTGGCGTTGTTAAGGGTTACTTGCAGGGCATTTTTAAGGGTTGATGAGGAGAGCAGATTGCCACATCAGAAGCAGAATCTTTTATCATCTTAGAATTAAATAACACTGTTTTTCTTCAGGAATATTCGGAATTGCAAGCGAAGAAGCTCATTTGATTGGTTCGTAAGCGCTGACATCATCGAGCAGGAAAGATCAAGCCCAATCAAATGAGCTTCTCCAACAATCCGAATCAGAGAGTGTTATTTGATTGGTGCATTGGTTATGGATAGTGGTTTCGATTGGCATATGGTTGTAAGTCACCAAGGATTATGATTCCTGAAGTTTGCTGAACGGAGATAGTAGTATATTAATATTAAGGTTACGAATATTGTGAGAGAGAAATACCATTTTTTTATTCCAAGCCTCCTCACAAAAACTTATCTACATCACTTTTAAACACAAATCTTATTAAATGGGTAAAAATATTATAAATCTGTAAAACTCACCCTAAAGCCCCATTTGTCTCTAGCTTGCCTGCATAAATTTAAGTCCATTTCAGCAACTAATAAGCCATCACTCACACGTGACAAACCCTTTGAAAAAAATTGAAATTTTATAAACTAATACTTAAATATTAAGGTATATTTTAAAATAGAATAAAAAAGTTCAGTAATATTAAAATAAAATTTACCTCAGTTCTTCGGCCATCAGGGGCAGCTATGTAACTTGATCCTAAATAGATATAAAATACACAAAACTGAACCTTCCAGGTTGATAGGTCAAGGAACATGAGCTCTTATTTATGCAACATTTTGATCCAATGCGCATGTGCAATTTTTGCTGTCCTACCACTGCTCCAGCGGGCATTCATTAACTTTAAAACTTATTACATCTTTCTATTGACGCATGCGCATGGCGAGACCAAAATGATGCATTTTTAAGCACTGTAGTCAAGGAACAACAATGTCAAATTTGCATATTTCTCTGTCATTAGTAAATAAATGACTCAATACAATAGGAAAAGTTCCTGTTTGTGTTAAATCAATGGATAATAATAACATGACTGATGATGTAATTATTGTTTCCCTAATTAGTTGATGGAGAGTATTTTATTATTATTATTATTATTATTATTATTTTTATTTGATTTTAGGAGAGCCGGGTGCCAAGTGCTTGGAATGACATCTTTTTCGGCCAGTTTTTTAATGCAAGTATTAAAATCATTAGCTGATGATGTCCTATATAGCTAAGAATGAAACATCCAGATTTGAGATTGTTGGACCACTGCTTATTAGACTGAAAAGATTTAATTTAATGTATTGACTCAAGACCATGTAGCCTTTCACTAGTTTAAATACTAAGAAGTAATTAGGAATATAGATATCTTAAATGGATTCAAACTAAAAGACTTCAAAATAAAAATTTAAAAAGATAATATATTAAAAGCATAACATTTCACATCATAACAGAGAAAAATTATTAATTTTAGTGAGAACTATAGAAATGCTTACCATAAAAATGCCCAAAATCTTTATGAGCTGAAATATAAAAAAAACTATAAAGCAAAACAATTTATTTAAAATAATAAAAAAAAAGAGATTAAAATATCTTAAGGAAGAATCTTACCTGGCTTTCCATCTGCAGATGTAAATTCATTTGGAAAGGTTTCCTGAAAGAGTTTATACAGTTCTATAAAAAATACTCCATTGTAATTTTTTTTAAAACAAAGTTACTAACATCAAATATAAATATTACATACGAAAAGAAGCTGTGAATAAATAATTTTTTATACTGTCTCAATTATATTTTGTTATTTATTATTCAATGAAATATGGGTTTGAAATAATTTTAAAAATTAAGTTTAACTCATGTATTTTTTGCACACTGAGAAAATATAAAAAATGATGCTGCATTTAATTTAAAATTCAGTCAGAAAAACCTAGAAGGAATATTATTAGGTTGTTCTACTTCAATTTTCAAATAACTATTTAAAAAAGAAGAGAACTAGAGTCAAAACAGAAAAACCAAATATTAACACTGAAATCAACAACAGATAATACTTACAGTTCCTACTCTGTTGATGGCACAAGTAAAGTAGCTATTAGCTATAGCTGCACACCTGGCCTCAATGGGCCACAATGGTTCACTAAAAATTATAAAAGGTAATTAATTTTTATTTTAATATTTGACTGAATCTAAAGCCAATCTCAATTAGCTTAAATAAATATCCATATGAACATGAAAATAGTTGCTTTCTAGAAATCCAGTCAAATATCAACTAAATGCAATTACTAATATTAATAAGCAAGTATAATCAACTAAAGAATAGTGTTTGTACCTTTGTTTCTATGAAAAAATAAAACTTGCAACCTTCTCACTTTTTATGGTGTATTTTTGATGGTCATGATCAGATAGTGTCAAATAAACAAAGAAGAAGTTTTGCAAAATTGTACCAATTTATGAGAGGGTAAATTGCCATTGGCTCATATTGCATGTTAACAATAAAAACAGCTTTGTGTACAGATACAAATCAGTTTTAAAAATCAGAACTTGAAGTTATATTTATTCATTTTTAAAGTCAGGCAATTCAAAGAAGTTTACTTTTAAACATTCAGAAATTGGTGATACAAGCCTGTTAAAACCATGCACAAACTAAAAATAAATTGAACCATTTTTGCTCCTTAAAAGTACAAGGGGTCCGGTAAATATTTTACAGAATAATTTGGGTTATATGATAATTTTGTTACATTTTGAAAAAAGAATGAGATAAGTATGACTGGAGAAAGGAAAATTATTTACAAAAAAATATGAATTGATTTAAGACCAGATAAAAAAAAGTTATACATATTAGTCAAGTCAAAATGAAAAATGAATCAATCTAAATATTTACACTATGAGAACAGGAAAAAGTTTGAGATTAAAACTTGATCTGAACTAATCAGCAGGTGCATAGCAAAGGGAAGAAGGGATTTAGGGATACACTCCCTCTAAAAACTTGGAAAGTTTCCTTTTTGTCCCCATAGAAAATAACTAAAACTACTCCTATCAAAAACTATCAATATCACTCTGCAAAATTTTATTTTTGGCTACACCACTGCTGATCAGTGACCATTCCTAAATTATGTCACACAACCTTTAGGGGTTTTACAAACCTCCCTCCCCCTATGCCACAATTTATCACATTTCAATGACCTCCTCCTCCATTGTGGCAACCCAAGTTTTTTTGTTAAACCTTATTTTAGCACTTCAAATATTACATCCCTACTTTAGTTTCTTGGAAATCGATATCTGCTTGATTTTAGTTAAATTAAAACAAGCAGTTAAAAAAAATTTGTTCCTTTAGCACTGAACAGTGAAAGAAGTTTGTAAAGTGCAATGTCAAAGTTTCAATTGCCCCCTGATCACATTGTGTGCACCTACTTCCCTAAAATGTATGACACAATTTATGAATGGTCCCTAATTAGAAGAAAAGTAAGAGAAAAAGATAGAAGTGTACCTTAATTCCCCTACAGTGGCAGAAGGATTAAAGACTATTTCAGCACCATTTATTCCATAGACCATCCAATTTTGAGGATGATGCCTTCCATAGCAAATATTAACAGCAATTTTACCTATACATAATTAGTTCAATCTGAGTAAGAAAAATAGCTAAATAGTCTTAAAAAGTCTTATAATCTAATAATTTTCTCTAAAAATTATTTACTAACTTTTAGAGAACATAACATTCAACTTGTTTTCTGTAAATAATGATAATTTTGTAAATACGCAATTAAAAGCGTTCCATTTTAAAGGATGTTTAAGGAAGGATGTTTTAAAGGAAGGTTTATGAATGAATTTTAAGCTGTGCATGGTAAAACACCCAGCCATTAAAATAGAAAAATTTAAAACTATGGTCTAGACCAGGGATGGCCAACCCAAATGATCTTGAGGGCCACTTTGGAAAACCACAATACTCCCGCGGGCCGCATATAAAATTTTAAGGTATGAGCTGTTCAGAATGACAGTGACATAGGTTGAAAAGTATGAAATGGGTATTTAGATCAGGAAGTTTAGAAATTAAACAGGTGCCGTTAAAAAAACATTCTGAATTACTCGAAACTAAGTTAGGTGGATACGCACTACTGTCATTTTAATAATATCTCAAGTCTGAAGACAAAGTCCAAAAACAAAAATATTTAGTGAAAAATAAAAGCAAAATTAATTGATACTTTATTTCTTCGTCTAAATTACTACATTTATGAATGCAAGTATGGTGAGATATAGTGACAGTAATTAAGATATTGAATATGTATTGATGAGATCAGTGGCTTATGTAAAAATTTATTTCGGGAGGGGCCCAAAATTATTCCTCAGCCTCTCTCACGCATTTTTAATAGGTCCAATGTAACTTTTTAATAAATTTTTAAGTAGAATTTGCATCCTAAACAACTTAATGTTCGAAAAGTTGTGAGTAATAAAGGTACTACAACCAACGGGGGGTCTGGGGGTCCTCCTCCAGAAATTTTTTGGAAATTTGACTGAAAAAACAAGATTTTACTAGTTTTGGTACACCTAGTCCGAATTTTGGAAATACATTTGAGGTAGGCAATATTGGGGCATTTTTGCAATTAAACACTGTTCTTAAAGGAAAATTATATCCCGAAAAGAGTAAAGTTTTTTTTAAACTTACGAAAATTCTCGCGGGCCGCAAAATTATATCAAGCGGGCCGCATGCGGCCCGCGGGTTGGCCATGCCTGGTCTAGACCAGTGGTTCCTAACCTTTATAATACTGCTACCCCTGTAACCTGTTAGGAAATCAAATTTTACCCCAATTTTAAAATGTTATAAAAACACTCAATGCAAGCGCATTCTAATGTTTATTAATTACAAAGTTGTCATTGCCCAGCAGTTAGTCAGAAAACTGGATACATTGGGGCTACATAAAAACACAACAATATTATGATATTTTAACTATGAATTAATAATAATAATCAGTGTGAGGGTTGAAATTGTTTTGCGTTTACAAGTTTTTTTATGTTAGGCTTAGTGTCACTTAAAGCACATCTCATGTCATGTTCCACATTGAGACCGTTTCTGGCCTTTGTTTTCAATGAAACTAAAGTTGAAAAACCACTCTCGCATCTGTAAGTGGTGGCAAAAGGTACTATCATTTTTAAAGCTGTTAGCTATAACAGGATATTCGGCACCTGCTTTAATCCAAAATCTGCTGAGATCATACATTTGAAATTCTACTTTGAAAGTACTATTCTCGCGCAGTCCAAGAAATTCTACTTCGGCCGCTACATCTTCGTCTTTAATAATGTCATCATCAGTAGAAAATGGTCTTAATATCCAAGAGTTGGACTGACGATTATCTAAATCCGGAAAGTATTGCTTCAGTGACTCTATTACTGCAGATAAATGTTGATCCACTGCATTTCCAAATGTGATTTTGTTTTCTTCGGTATTTACCAATTGCTCACAAATTGTTCTCTGTTACCCCTGAAGAATAGCGTGTTTACCCCCCGGGGGTAATTACCCCCAGGTTTGGAACCCCTGGTCTAGACTCTAGAGATCTTAAATTACAACATGTACAATAAATGCACTAAGATGAAATTAGTTTTTATAGCGGTTTTCTGGAGTTGAATACAAGGAGGTGGAATTATCAGTGTCACTATAGATTTTTAATAAACTGAGGGTTTAGATATGTGACTATCCTCTTGTCTATCTTAATAGAGTTAAAGTATAAAATGTTTATAAGGGGAAGAAGAGTATAAAATAAAAGGGGGTTTTGGAATGATTGCATCCCTAAAAAAGTGATGTAAAGAGTTATGGAGCCTATGCAGTGGGAAAAAACAGAAGTGATAATTGTAATTAGTTTCACTCACCCCATCTTGTTTGAAACACTGGGTGCCCCAGTTCACTTTCCATGTAGTAAGTAGACTAAAAGAAAACAAAATAACTTAAATAAAAAGTTATCTAACATTTGAAATGCATGTTATGTTTTTTGAAACAGCATGCCTACTTCGTTGAAATCTCCAACTCGAGGGATATGATTCTTTCTCGTCTTGCCCAATAAATTGCCAGAATCAGATATGACAACAGCTGTATTCCACATTACATCCCCGTTTACTTCATCCCTTTCAAGAATCGGAGATACAATAACCATTCCATATTTGACAGCAAGCTAAAAAAGACAAGGAAATTAAATATCAGTATCAGTCAATGTTAATGCATCAATAAATTTCAAATTAGGGAATAAATATCAATATTAAACATTTAATCATGAGAATCATAGAATTAATAGTATATTACCACATTACCAGTTAAAAGATTTTCTAACGAAAAATGTTTGCAAAAATAAGGTTTTCACAAACCTCTTTGGAAAGAATAGTAGTGGGACCAGATTCGGCACTCTCAGCAAATTGACACCAAGGATGCTTTTCCCTTGTACAAAAAGCAAAAGGCATGGCTAATGAAAAAAATTTTGATCACAATTTCAGTTATTTTGGGCTTCTATCACTCAAACTTTAAAAATATATATATATTAAAACTTAATTGGCAATAACATTTACAAAATCTTTCTTAGGATTACATATTGAGCTAGGTTGTTAAGATATAACTCATCATTTCAACCAATGCAAAATTTTTTAATTACGGTGAAAAGTCAGTAGTTTAGGGTTAGCTGAGAACTTACTCCAAGCCTCCTGAAAGCATATTATATTGACACCAGACTTATGTGCAATATCCACAATTTCTCTGATGCGATTGTGAATAGCATCTCGTTGTTTGGAAATTGGAGCATCAGTGGGTTCAACTATGGCATTTTGAACCACACCCACTCGAACAATGTGGGGGACTCGGGTGTCCTCTGGTTGTGCATCAAAGACATAGCCTTTCAGCTCAACATTTTTCTCTTTGGCTGCTTCTATTGTGTTTTGTTCAAACTCGATTGTCCTACAACACATTACAAAAATACATAAAATTTAAAAAGTATCAATATTACATAAATTATAGTGTACTGACCACTTGCAAAAATAAAGTCTATTCTATTATCTAAAATAAAATTCACATCTCAACAGTTTTTTAAAGATTGATATTTATTTGGCACAGCTGGTATAAGAATCCTCCATTTGGCAACTCGCGTTGTGGTTGCCAAATTGGCGGTATATCACGATTAGTTATAGTGTATAATTGGCGGTATAGTTGGCGATCGCCAAATGGGGAATCTTATCCCAGCTGATCCATTTATTCTTCTATCATATCCTTTGTACTTGAAAACTTGTAGATCAAGTAGAGTTATATAACCTTTTGCAAAATACATCAAAATTAAGTTTTAATAATTATTGGGAAAAGAAACATGAAGATTTTAAGAATAAATTATATTACTTCAATTCTTGACCATAAAGTATTCTCTTCACGAAACGTAGTTCTTTTTCAGGAATATGCTCTTCTAAAATAGATTCTAAACTTTTCACTTGATCAGCCATTTTACTAGGTTAAGTTCTATAAACTATGGAAAATTTCAGTTATATGCAATTCTGGAGAAGAAAAGTCAAAAGAATAGCGGTCGAATTGGATAAAATGAACTATTATCTGGGGTAAAATCAAAATCACACGAAAAAACAACCAAGAAAAATTGGGATTTGTCATTTGTTTACATTTATGTTTATGTAAACATCTGGGTAAAGATAACATGTGGACTGATGTGGACGTTTCTCAGCGGGATGTGACTAGATTGAAGAACTTCGAAAACCAATCAGCCGAAATTTCTTAATGAAATGATGATCCTGAATAATTTATTTGTTTATTTAAAATGAGATAATCATGAATTTTAACAGTTAATTAAAAATTGTTGAAAATAATACAAAACTTTCACTTTCTGAATGGCAACTGTGGCAACAAGAGTTTTTGGTTTCGTTTTTCAAGTTTCAAAAAGAGGTAATTTTTGGGTCAATTGAGCGAGCAATGGAGTAGTGGTGGTCATTGGTCTAACAAATTATGAGAACAAAATGTATAATATAAGAGATGTAATATAATTTATTTTCAGTTAACCATAATAAGTTGGTGGTTTATTCTATTTTATTTTAATGGTTAAACTTTATAAAAAAATACAAATAGGTATATTTAAACAATATTTAATTTTATCTAATAATGCTATAAATAAAGGAAAAGTATAAGAACGAATTGAAAATTCTATCATTAAAATAAATTAATTTCTATCTTAAAAAGCAGTGGCGGATTTCTAAATAAGCTAGTTTGATGTCTGCGACGAATTTTTTAAGCAGTAAATTTTCAGAGTTGAAAGTTTTTCCACAATTGCCAAAAAGAAAAGTCCCTATTTTTCAATTAAATGTTTAAGAAGTCAAAAATTTTTTTAAAAACAAGCAAAGTATTTTTAAATTAAAAGTTAAGGAAGAGCCTCCTCCCCTGATGAATAATAAGAGAAGAAACACCCTTTTTGGTTTTATCTCCAATTTACAAAATTAAATTATTTGCAAAATTTATTATTTATTACACTCTCCAGTGGAAAAAAAAAACTTTGAAAATTAGTTTAGTTCACGGATTTACATTTTATTTTAATTCCGATTGCAAAAATGTCTTTATAACAATCAGGTATAGATTTTTTTTTTCAAAATGATTGCAGCATATTATTAAAAATTCAGTTAAAATTGCAAATTTATCACACTTTATTAAATTCCATTAATTATTAGGCTTATTTTTATTTATTTATTTACATTACAGTACAGGTTTAATACAGAAATTAGGAAGTAATTATATTTGTCACCAAGAAGAAAAACAACTTGTTTAGGTGACAGCAATAAATTGAGTATAATATAATTAATTTGGAACAAAAATTAAACTATTAAAAAACATTATATTACACAAAACATATAATAATAAAACAATAACATAAAACATACATAATAACAGGCACAGCTAGGCGTTATATAATTACTATTGCTTCACTATAATGAAAAAAATACATCCAAATTATCTATTTCATTTAAAAAATTATGTAATAATCGTTTAAAAGTGGTTACATATGGAATACTTTGAAGATTGTAAGGTAGTCTGTTATATAGTTTAGGGGCAAGATAAAAGAAATGCTTACGAAAACTTTCTTTGTGTACGCGAGGGACTTGAAATGTTTCAGATGGTCTTCTAACAGAGATATTGTTTTTAGTTATACAAATATTTTTATTTCGATGTAAAAATAAAATTATACGAAAAAAAGCAATGTGACGAACAGGCAAAAGGCTAAGACTATTTTGATTATAACTTATTATTATAATTTCCTTATATTAGTTCCAGAAATAGTTGAGAATCTGAGAATGTTACAGAGGTCCGTAAAGAAAAAAAATTTTTTTTTTACCTCGAAAGTTCTTTTGCCACTGTGCTGTCCTCTTGTGAAGCTTACAGAGGGATTGTCTCTTGGTTCCATCCAGCAATAATCGGTTATCATGCTGACATTCCATTTTAATTTAACCTTGCCGGGATTGTCTCTTTGTAGCATTCAACAATATTTGACTATCATGGTGATATTCCATTTTTCTTGATATCCCCTCCCCATTTTCCTTTACATCTTGGTGAAATTTTTCACCTTGTTTCTCATCAACTACAATTAAATTTTTAGAGAAAATTGAACTCATTTTAATTTTTAAATATCACTGAGGATGAGGACTCAAAGAAATGTATTTTTGAGGGAAGTTGTATATCCTGTCTTTGTCTCTCCCAGTAAGGCCTTTCACTTTTCACATAAAGCATTTCGATCATGTTCTCAAAAAACCTGCTTCATTTTTCGTGAAACCATTTTTCCTTGTTGATGGATTGGAATACCATAATTTTAAACAGTTTTGTTTTTAAAAAGGTTATTTAGTAAATTATTTCATAATTGTATAATTTATGAAGTTTTCTAAAGATTCCTTTTTGTTCTTAAATAGTTTTCCAAATGGTTGGAATTTAAATAGTTAAAAATTAAAATTTTAAAAATTAAAATTAAAAATAAATTGAAAAATTTTGTACCACTTGGAAGGGCACCTGCTTGTGTCCCTTTGTGGTCTATATAAGTTTATAATTTGAAATAAAATTATTATCATTATTATTTTTAAAAAATCCAATAACTAAAATAAAAAAATTATTGTGCCCCTCCCCGTTGCAAATATTAAATACACATGAATAAAATAAAAACTATAAAATTTCATAAATATAACGGCATGAAATTTTTTTATTTCCTTCTATTTCTCTCGACCACTGCATACATTGATTGAAATTCCAAAAGCAATTGTGATATTAGGATTAAATAAGGTCGAAAACATCCTAACAAATAAATTTTGAAGAAAAATCAAATGCTGATCAGATTATGTTGTAAAATTCTAAAATTACTTTATAGAACTACATTTTTCACAATTTGAAAACTATTTAAATACGTGAAGAAAATTTTAGAAACGATTTTCTCACATTTTCCAAATCCCCTAATGAGAAAAATTCATATACAGGATCGTGTCTCTTTGTAACCAAAAGTTTAAAATTTTTAAATAAAAATTGAAAACATCGCAAAATGTCTCGCAAATCAATTTAAATTGCCATACACGCGATAATTGTCACAAAACCAAGTTTTCTTCGCCCCTGGGCAAATATTTCATCTGACCAAGGCTAAACTGGATCGGTTAACTGTGTTATAACACAGTTAACCGATCCAGTTTAGCCTTGATCTGACATTTGATGCAGATCGGTAAACAGCTGGAATCAAGGTGATTGACATGCGCACTGGGTGCTTTGTATTCTTTGTACTACCACAGCAGTTAATGTAAACAAGATGGCGACTGCCTTGTGCGTGTGTACTAAGTCAGCATCGTGTTAGCAAAATGTCCATCGTTCGTTAAATATCAGAAATATGTCGAATTCACCATCCTCAAACACAGAAAAAAGATTAGCAGATTATTTTGTAATATGTGGACTAGATCTGAGCTCTGGTCTAGAACCAGACCAACTAGCGGGTAACCTAAATTTTCATAAATGTTAACTTCCGTAATTAGGACAAATTATTGAAATTTGTTTGTGTTTCTATGTGTAATTTTTTTTGTTGAAGATATTTCTTGTGATTTGAAGGAATTCTAGTGTGTTAAAAAGTCGTAAAACCTCTATTTTTGGTGCTAATATTGTAAAATTGCGCTATGGTCGAGATCAGCGAAAATTCATTGTTATTTATCAGATAGGTTTAATTTTAGTTTATAATTTTACATGGTGTCGAAAATTTTGATGTAAAAATTCTATTTCAGCTTATCATTGTTATTTTCTGCAATACGAGTTAATTCAGATGGCATTAAAATATTAAGTTTTTTCTCTGACAAACATAGCTATAGCTGTTGGATGTATTTTCATGAAATTGATATAAAATATCGTATATAATTATTAGACGTTCTGCATGGTTTCAAAAGAAAAACCAATTTAATGTTTTATAAATTTGTAGTATTTGAAACATTTTGGAATTATCCTGTTTTGTGTTCTAGATAATTTTTTCACTCATTGAAATGTTCTTGTGGTAAACAGCAGAAAGTAAGAAAAATTAAAGTTGTAAGATGAAATCTATGACTAAATGGCATGATTAGGAACTGTAATAATTATATTTTCTACTATAACTAAAAAATAAATGCACCAATTCTCAATCTTCAATTGAATCTTTGCATCTGCTGCATTCATTTTATGACATAAGTTAAATGGCATGCTCTGAGGCAGAGTAGGTAATATTGTGGTATTATTTTTTTTATATCTTCCCTATGTTTGATTTCTGAAAATTATCTGATTGCAGGTAAAATTCTCTAAATTTTGTTTTAACTATTTCTAATCCTTTTCTGGTTACAGTATTACATACCTACCTACTATGAGTTTGTGATCTGTAAAGCTGCATAAACTATTTTTCTAATATAGAGCTTCTAATAGGGTGTTCCATAATAAAATTTAGGTACTACTTATGTATTATCCCATCAACTGTTCAGCTGCCGTTCATTTCAGCGGGAACCAAAATTTATTTATGTGTAAACTAATCTCCTTAATATTTAGAAATCTTAGTCTATAAGGCAATTTTAGATGAACAAATATTAATCTTAAATATGTTTCTTTAGTTCAATTCCCATATCTATAGGTTCAAGTTAATTTATCCCACTAAATATTGTCAAGCGCTTGTTAAACATTGTCAAAATTTAATTGTAGCCATTGATTGATATAAGTATGATTCAGCTGTTTGATTTGCAATTTTCCAGTGTCTGATGAATTTTGATGACTGGCAACATAAAATATGACAGATGACAAAATCGAACGATTTTGGCACAGCTTCGATAAGAGTCCTCGAACTGCCATGTTTATCCACAGCAAGAAGCTTAGTGAATCAAATGAATCCGTCATTTGAGCTGTGGGTAAACATGGGGGTTGGAGGACTCTTATCGAAGCTGTGCCACCATTTCTTCAATAAACTTCTTCACATGTTTAAACCTAAATTGTTTACTTTTGAAACAGAGTTTTAACCCAGCTGGTCATTTTAGGAGAGAGTTTGCACTGTACACCATTGGATCGTCCGTACCGCTCGAAAGTCTTAGCTCACTACCCAGAAAATGTGTCATGGAATCCATTCGACCAAAGTGCTGTTGGCATGGTATGTGTAAATTATTAAGTTACTTCTCATAAAATAAAAATTGTTATCTTTGGTTAAATTTTTAAATTGTTCTTTGAGGATTTCAATAACCTTAACTAGGGAGCTTTAAAGTAGGTAATTTTATATATCCTTTTTAATGTCAGCTACTCAAAATTACTCCTAGTTATTTTTGATGAGATAAAACATCTAAAACTATAACATGCTGATAATATTATAATATCCTGATCCTGAAATTTTATAACTTCTTTCAGCTGTGCTTGCCAAAGGGTCTGTCCTTTCGAACTCAGAAGCATAAGCGTGCTCCCTTTTTTCATTCCTTTATCATCACTAAAGAAGATGGCAGTCGTACGTATGGCCAGTGCTTTACGTTTTATGAGGAAGTCAATGACCGCAAGATCTGCGATGCTATGCACACCTTGCAGGTAAATTATGGAAGTGCAAAATACAGAATTTGTAGATAAAGTGTAATTTTTGTTTTATTGATATGAAAGCAGTGTAATTCTACTGATAAATTGGAATATAAAAGTTTTTATGGGGCTGCAAAAAGCTTGCAAGTATTCTTTTTATTAAAATATGCATTGTGCTGAACCACGGCTTACTAGATACTATACAGGCTAGCCGCGGTACGGAAATCATTAAAAATCCAGATGGCAATAGCTGACAAACTGGCAAAGCAAATCCACATAGTTGAAGGCGGGGTTTAATGTCTCAAAAATTCAAATCAGCCTCTAATGGCCAACAATCAGCAGTTTACGTCATGAAAACACGCTTTTATTTTTCCTTATTTGTCAGTGTGTTATCCTATTGGTTGGTCGATATAGGTAGGACATGTGGCGATTCAAGCGGGAAAAGTTGTCTAATGGTTTTCATTATTTAAAACTCAGCTAGCCTGTATAGTATCTAGTAAGCCGTGGCTGAACATAAGATGTGCTACTGTAAAAGAAAGAAAAGATTAGTTAAGCCTCTCTTCCAACAGGCCATGCACCTGACAGAACTGAGCAGTAGTAAGGTGACAGGTGTCCACAGAATCGCAGAGGTGGGAAGCACCCGCTCCCTCCCTCGCTCCTTCAAACTGAGCAATCGTCAGTCCCCCCACGGCCACTCGGGGGCGCTGTATGACCTCTCGCGAGACTCGTTGTTCGTCACCAAGTGCATCTGCCTCATCACTCAGCTCCCGGTTGTTGTGGCCTGTCGCAGGTTTCTAGAGGGACTGCACAATCTGGTCATGTCCAGGGAGCCCCTCACTATTAGGTGGGTTGTCATACCTTTTGGCATTGATTTTTGATTGGGGTACTATTTTGTTGTCGTTGTCCATTCTATTAAAAGATCACCAAATTATGTTTGACAAAAAGTGTTTATTTCCAAATTTTTGTTGTTGATATTTTTTAATAAATTACTGCATATATTTGAATTGGTTGATTTGTTATTTTTGGCAGTCTTTCTCATCTTTGGCATCCAAAACAGCTTTGGAAAGCTTTAACTACATGGATAACAGAAAAGTACAGCAATATAACAGCAGTATTATTAACTAAAAATGTTGTATTCTAGAAAGGGGTTAAGTGCTACCTCCTTCACTGTCTTTCTTACAAAAAATTGATGAAGCATATCATTATTTGCAGTTCTTCGAGTTCTGAAATCAACTTGGTGAATCTCAATGTAATATTTATTCAGATCTGAAACTTCTAAGTTCTAATTGATTGTTCCTACTGAAATGCTTACTCCACTGTTTTGATTTACCTTTTAAGGAAGCTAATTATGTTCTATTATATTTTAGGTTGGAATCTTATGTGTATAATATTTTGTTTGAAGTTCCACTGCCACCTCCTAACAGAAGTTTAAAGTTTGCTTGTTTTGGTCAACAAGTTCTGTGCCAAAGACCTGGTAAGATAGTTTTCTTGCTAATAGTAAACTTACTGATAAAAAAGAACTTGGCATTTATTACAAAGATGCATGTGTAAAATTAAATGTTTAATTTACTGTACCATTTCATCATTATTAAGTAAAATAAAAGGTTGATGAGAAAGAATAACTTGTAATCATGAATGCAGCTTATTTTGTGTAGTGTTGACTTAGTGTTCTGATTATTGTTTCATTTTATTTTCCAGGTCCTTGTGAACTTCCTTTTTTTGAATATTCATATCAGACTTTGTTCACAACCTTAGGTGTTGATAATGTGATTTTGTTGTACACTAGTGTTTTATTAGAGAATCAAGTATTGCTTTTTTCTGCCGGTAAGTAGTTGGAATTCAGAAATTTGCTGCAAATTATATTATAAAACTAATTCCATATTTGTTGCTTATAATATTTATAAACATGTTGTTGGTATTAAACTATTTATATTAAAATAATTTTTGTTATTTAATTATAACTTCAAGCACTTTTTTAAGTTTAAATGGGTCCACATGCCTTGCCTTGCATTTCACCTGTATTGCACATAATGCCTTGAGTTTTCTGCTTAAATCTCTATAGTCTCAATGGCTTATTAATACATGCAGGTTAATGTAATTTTTAACACATTAACATATGGTAGAATCTTGTTAGTGATTCCCTCTTGGACCAAATATACTGTCATTTTAACAAAAGGATGTTATAGGATATAAAATTATTACTATGATAAAAAAAATCAGTTCTTTTATGATCGTTCATTGTATAGAGGTTCTACTGTGCTATAAAACCAAAAACTATTACCCTCTTTTAAAACTGTAATACTGGAAAAATTTTATATTCTTCTGTCTAAATTTATTTTTACTGCTCATACTATTCAACGCAAAGTTAACTTTTTTCCTTTACCTAACAAAAAATAAAATGATGAATAGTAATTTTTTCTTTTATTATATTTCTTGTTCTTTTATCATAAGTTAATGTAATATTGATTACTGCTGTAACTCAATTAAATACAGTAGGATTTTCAAAACACGGTTTTTGCATAGAATTAAAACAAGTAAAAGGTGGTGGCTCTATTGTGCTTGCTATAAGGCAGTATGTGTTCTCTGCTTATAGTACCATTCTCACTTTCAGACTATGATAAGCTGATGGTTGTGGCTGAGTGCATTGTCACCCTGCTGTTCCCATTCACATGGCAACATGTCTACGTCCCTATCCTTCCTGCATCCCTGCACCACTTTCTTGATGCCCCCGTCCCCTATATCATGGGGCTATGCTGTGCAAGGGAGGAGCGTGCTCAACTGTCCATTCCAGGAGAAGTAAGACTTTTAGGGACTCTCCTCAAATTGCAAGCTGTATTTAATTTACCTGTGAAATCAATATGGAATGTTAACAAAAAATACAACACAGACAATGCTTTAATGTAAATGTAAAATATGAGCATACAGCTGTTTTAAGGATACAGGCTCGAGGACTGGCTGTGAGTAAAATGCACAAATGGCCTCTTTTACTTGCACTGACAAGGAAATCATGGCATCGTCAATACAGTTGTATGATTAATTTTGAATTTATATTTTTGCATTATTTACATAGTCTCTTCTATAAGCTCATATGAAAGTTCTTATCTATGTTCAAAATAGAACTTATTGCAAAAAAAATAGTTACTAGATTATAAGTTCTAATGCCTTGTATACTTGGTATTTTCATTGTTTAGTTGGAGAATAGCTTAAGGGTTTTTTTTTTTAAATTTTCTCCTCTATATTTTGATTAAAATATATTATGTGGTCATATTTCATATGTATCAAAAATTTTGTTCCAGGCAAATTTGTGCTTCGTTGATGTTGACAACCAAGCTGTGGAAGTTCCTGAAGACATTCCAAAATTCCCTTGCCGCACTGAGTTCATTTCTGAATTGGTTGACACCCTTAAAAATTTTGGGGTGGCATCCAATGACAAGGGACTTGACCGTAACTCTAATGAGAGGAGTTCTCGGAACCACCGCCGGAAGTTATCTTGGACGTTTGACAGTGGGGACTCTGGGGTCAGTAGTACTGACAGCAGTGCAAGGAGCTCCTATAGTAGTCTTGCCAGCACTCACAGCCACATTTTGCAGCAAAGTGAAGCCTTGCAGAAAGTGACTGCCCTTGCTAAAAGGACTGGTGAGCGGTGTTCATAGTTTAAGTTTTTTAGAATGTGTTTGGTCCGGTGTATTTATGTCTTAAGGTCTTAACAGTCTCTAAAGTTTGTAGAACCATTTCAGATACACCCTGTATGATGATAGGATTTTTTGAATTAAACATAGAAAAGAGAACAATGAATTGAAAATATTAGTTAAAACAGGATCAGTAAGACTATCTACCAAATATTTTCATTTTTAACTTTTATTTCCCTCTCTAGGTGTCATAACTACTTTAGGTGACCTTGAAAAGCCAAAGAAAGTGGATAATGAAGGTTCTAAAAGGAATCGAGGGAATGAAGAAATCCGTCAATTTGTAGATATGTTGAAACTAAACAATGCAGTGAGAGAAATTTTTCTAAGTCGTTTCATTTCCATGTTCAAATCATATGAAAGCTTTGTAATTCAGCCAAATCAGGTAAAAAATAATAATTTTTTAGTCTTCATTCAGTAATTCTTGTTCAAAAATGTTTGACTTTTAATCAATATTTCCAAGTTTTTAACTTAATATTTAAGATATTTTTAATGTCATAATGGTATCAACCTGCCAATAAATGTCTTGCTTAAAGCATTTAGTTTCAAAATTTTATGTAACTAGAATTTTTGTAATATTTTTTGCATAGAACTCTGATTATCTTATTTATTAGTATAATTGTATATATTTATGCAAATAATTCTACTTAATTTTGTAAGTGATATTAACTGGTTAAAAGCAACTTTGGCACACATTCTGAACTAATAAATAATTTTTACATAAGCTCATTAACTCCCAAGTGTATGAAATATGAGTACACAAATAATAATAATAATAAAAGCTCCATTATTGTGCATTTTTTAAAATAAATTTTTGTTTGAAAGTCTCGGAGCATTTGTGTTGTTTCAGTGGTTTGAAGAAAAAAAAAGATTTTGTTTTAAAAAGTCTTAACACTAACAGCCTGTAAGTTTGTTTTTTAGGGACTGATTCATTTTTCTGCACTGTTTTTATAACCATTTGGTATGTTTCAGCATGACATGGAGCAGTGGTTGAGTACAAGGGAGACCATGCAGAACTTTGATAAAACTGCCTTCCTCTCTGATCAACCAGAACCTCATCTACCATTCCTCTCTCGATTCATCGAAACACAAATGTTTGCCACATTCATCGACAACAAAATTGTTTCATTGTGGGAAGAACCTGATCCATACTTAAAAGTAAACTTCTGCTTTCATATTGAATAAGCTCTAGTAATTAATGTAATCTAGTAAGTAATTAATGTTTAGTGATTAAAATCTTTGAAAACTTTTGAAGATAGGTTTTGACAGTAAATATATTCTTCCAATTCTAAATTTTAATTATTTTTTTCATTGTTATTTATTTCAGTTGTTTGATAACAGAATGAGATTGATGAATGGTGAAAATGGAGATGGTGTAAGAGTCACAACGTATGAACGCTGCACCACATATCAAGAAACAGGTGAATTTTTTGAGTTTTTTTTAAATGATTAAGGAAATGATTAAAAAAAGATAGTTCAAAGTTCAGTCTTGTAATTTTTGAAGAGTGGCACCCATGAATTGTGACTGTTCTTATTTAGTGAAAATAGTCTGTAAAAAATAAATTAATGACATTCATCAATTCCCTTTTAAAACTCATGGTTTTAAAAGGAACAGTTAAAAAAACCCTGACATTTCTTGTGCAATTAGTAGATTTGAAATCAAATAATTTTTGTACTTTCAGAAAGCCAAATTGAGAAAAGAGTGAACAACGTTGACATTGTTGCCCCCTCCCCTAAACCACTGGAAGTCTCTGAGTTTGCTGGCAGAAAGAGAAATGCCCCTGGGCATTTTCCCTTGCTGGACAGCGAACTTTTAAGCGAGGAACCCAGCGCAAATAGGTATAGTGTCTGGAGCTTCTCATTTGTAATTTTTATTCATACCTTTATCTTAAAATATTTTAAAAATAAAACCATCAGGAAATTTTGTGTACAAGAAAGCTACACACACAGATACATTTTCATGGCATGCTTACATTTTAAATGCAAACTACTAAAGATCTATGAAAATAAATTATGACTCGCCAAACAAATTATATTAAAATAAAGTGAGACAGATATAAATGTCTTATTATTCACAGCTTTTATTACAACGCTCCCCCCCCCCGATATAACGACCCTTGTATTACAAAGACTGCTAAAAATGTCTAGATTGTTTTATCATAGGGATAGTTTTATTTGTTCTATCATCCTTACATTAAAATATATATGTATATATTGTTGGTCCCATGAGGGGTCATTCTAACAAGGTTCTTCTGTATTGTAAATTTATAAATTTGAAGAGAATCATGTTTAATACTCTATTGTGGTTTAAACAACTAATATTCATATTCCTTGTTCCCCTTACAGCATAAAGTGTGTGATATTTTTAATCAATAACTTTACCCTCGCTTTTATCAAATTTTAGCTTATGATGTAATCAATATCTGAGCTGATGCAAAGTGTTCAATATAATTAACACTTCAATAAATTTGTTATAGATCTAGGAGACGCACCCCCAGTGCTCAGTGGAAACGAAGAGACCGCCGTTTTCAACAAGCAGAGCATTTGCAGATTAACTCTGATAAAAGAGATGTAAGGCTGGCCAAACAGGTTTTTCCATTTGGATAATTTTCTCTTTGTTTTTGTATATAGTTAGTAGACATTCAAACTTTATCTAAACTTTAATCAATGAAAATACAAATTAGTTTGGATTTTAGGTACAGAAAGGATTTTTTTCAGTAGATTCCATTTATGATGTCACAAATTTTTTTACTATTTCAATCATGTCTTTAAAATTATATTTGACTTTTTAATGAAGTCTTATATTATGAACTCTTTAATAGTTTTATATTTTTATCACTTAAGAACCACTCTATACCAAAATCATGCTTTCAATTACTAACTAACAATATACTGTAATTTCTGATAAATAAGCTGTAACTTGTGCATGTTTTAAAGTGTTAAAATTCAATGTCTGTGACTAATCTGTCAAGGCAGCCCATTATTGTGATTGTGAAATTGATTATTGTGAAATTTTATTTTTTATGACATATTAACTTGAGATTTTTTAGCAGCACTAGCAAAATGGTAAAAATAAAATAAAATTTCCTGAAGCATTGAAGAACTTGTTTATGTAAGCTGTTCTATTAGCTATGCAATGCTTATTTTATCTTGACATTGATGAGGAAGATTTATAGTGTATACAAATGCCTTCTAATTTTTTATTTTTCATATTATAATAATTTGTGAGCAAAAACAAATTTAAACTAACCATAAACATTTTCTATTTCAAATTAGTTGAGTTTTGTGTGGTCTATTTAGATGGAGTGGGCTAATCTGGGGGAATCATAATAATAAAAAATATTTTTAAATCAGTTATCATGTATACAGCTTATCTACCAAAAATTACAGAAACTGGAATTTAATGGCTGCATGTTTTTCCCATAACATCCTCTGCATGTTGCAGCTTTGGTCATTATTTATCAATTTTGTTTTCAATGCTATGTTACTACTCTAAATGTTTGTATCTGTGGTTAACATTGTCAAACTGTTATGTGGGGTTGATCTGTATTGAAACTGTGCATGCGTTTTGTCCTACTTTTGCATGGTTGTCAAGTAACTAATTTGTTTCGTCTGTTAGTTTCATCTTGCTGAAAAACATGCTGGTCTTTGGAAAGTGAGTACAAGGTCGCAAGCTCCTATCCTATGGTTTAACTCTGCTTACTAATGCTTTGTTTAAAGTTATTATTATTTTCAATTATAATCCATTTTGCTGAATGTTGCTAATATTTTTTTTTGTCAAAGTAATTTTCTGTCCATTTTTTTGCATGTACTAACCAAATGGTGCTTATATTTCTTCTCAATATGTACTAACCATGCTTGACTAACCAATATCTTAATAATTATCGATAGATTTGACCCAAACTTCGCTATTTACTACTAACTTTTTCAGATGGTCTTTAATAATTGGTTCCTTTGTTTAATTTAGTGTGATACAAACCTGTAAAGTACTGTTACTCGGGGGAAAAATTATGTTTATTATTAGCTTTCAGAGTAAATTACGGATTCATTACTTTTCGGGAGATCTCATGTTTAATTAAATTTAAACTATTTTTTTTAGTTAGCTTTACTGTATCCACTATAGATTTATATCCCTTTGAAAGGCAATCTAGTTCTCTATTAAGCTATCATTATTTTAGATAGATATTTGGTATTGTATTGTTTTGTTTCAAGTTATGTCAATGATTGCAAATATATTTTAGTTGAGTAGGTTGTAAGCATTTTATTCGTCTTTTATTCAAAAGTTCTTCCAAACCATTCCAAATTGTGCATATTACATAGTAAAGTAAATTCTCTCTTCTCAAAAGATGGTACCAACTATAGCATGTTTTTCAAAGTAAACAAGAAAATTACTACATGATATAATGTTTTGTTTAGACAATTTATTTACACTTAGGAAGTCTTAATTTTAAACATGGTTGGATTTAGGTGGTGGACCCTGGGGGGGGGGGGCAAGCTGTCCCTAATGGCTTTGGAAACATGATTTTCCCTTGCAAAAACAGAATTTCCTCAATAAGTTGGAGGGGCATTGCCCCCCCCCATGACCCCTCATAAATCCATCCATGATTTTAAACCTAATTGCTTGGAAACACTAATTGTATTAAATTGTTTATTAACACCTTTCAGAAATACATTCAAGAAGCAAGGACTAAAACAATAAGAAACCAAAAGCATTATGATGTGTCACCAGCATCAATTTCTCAAACATACTGGAAGTTTGTGGTGGCCTTGCTTAAAGAATGTAAAATGAGGGTGAGTATACATATGGATATAAGAGTCCTGTTGGCCAAAAACAATCATATACCCCCTTTTGAAGACTTCAAAAAAGTAAATTTATGTTTTTCTTAACTTGTTTACATGCAGGCTTATATTTTTTTGATATTAAATTTAGTTATGTGAAAGCAATTTTTCAAAATCAGCACTTGATCTACTCTTTATTTTATTAAAAATAAGTCCTTCTCTTGCATAGTTTAATTATGGTTGAGTATGGATCCTTTGGTGAGATATCATGCCTGCAAAATGAGGATTCAGGTGTATGTCAGAAATTTTGGATTAGACAGCTTAAATAGGTTATTTATAATATTACTGCTATACTTAGATGTACTTTACCATCAAATTGCTAAAGTGTCATTGTCACTAAAGTTTACCTATCAAAATCAACTCTTTATTCCATTTCCTTACAATCTGAAATGTCTTTGCATTGCAGACTAAGAGAATGCTTGTTGAGAAGATGGGGCAAGAGGCTGTGGAGTTGGGCCACAACGAGATCAGTATAACTGGAGTGGAAGAAAACACTCTGATTGCCAGCCTATGCGACCTCTTGGAAAGAGTCTGGGCTCATGGTCTGCAAAGCAAACAGGTATTGGCACGTTGGTTGGAGGTTACAAACTTGGTCTTGGTCATGCATGAAAAAATTGGAAATTGAGCTTTGTTGAAAACTTTCAACTTAATGAAAGTTTTTTGTAGTATCCTCCAGTTTTCTCTCATTAAGTGTAATAACTAAAAAATTAAACTCCTTTGTGCAACAGCCCTAGTGGGTCTAGACCACCACTATGCCGCCGGGCCTTCACCTATATAATTAGATGTATTTATTTTAAAGGGAAAAATACTTTTTTGGACAAAATTCTTTATACATACTGTTTTTATGTTAAGTTTTCTTGTTATTTAACTTGGTGTTAACCAAACTTTATTTAAAGCTAATTTAATTTTTCTGGAGTGAACACTTAGTTTCTTGAGCATAGCATTTAAAATTTTTAAGGCTTGCTTATTAAACATCTCTTATATAGGGTAAATCAGCGTTGTGGTCTCATCTTGTAAGCTACTTGGAGGTTGAAGAATGTAAATCTTCAGGAAAACCAATTGATCCCAATTTTTTAACTCCTGGTAAGTATTTTCACTTGTTTTCTTATTTCTAAATTTTTTTGGCTAGGAAAACAAAAAAAAATTACTACCTATTGAAATATTGCTGTGGAGTTTGCTAATATTGCTATAGAATTGAAGAATAGTGTTATTTCTTGTTACTGCTAGCCTGAATCTTTGAAGTTGTTTAATGGTATAATTTTGGAGTAATATTACTGAAAACTTTTTATGCATTAAATATCTTGGATTTATGCAACTTCAGTTATTTAGTACAGATACTAATATAGTACATTGCACATATTTCATATAAATGTCATTCAATGTTGACAATTGTATTAAGTATTTTTTGAACGAATCTTTTAAAACATTCAAACAAAGCTTTTTCTCTTAGATAGATATAATACTATGTACTATTTTGTTCACTTAGCAACATTTCCCCCTTTTAATTACTGAAAGGGACTGTATATTATTAGAGTATTTTTAAATATAACTGTGGTTTTAATGAACTCTTAAGTTATTAAATTTATTTTAGTGACAAACAAACTTGTTTTCAGTTATTGATTTTACTTATTTAAATTTGAGTTTGTTTTAAACCTACACATTTTCACTCATCCTCATAGCTTTCTCCCATTTATTTCCTGGTCCTCTTAGTAAACCTTCTTTATTCTGCTTTCAACAATTTAGCCATAACTTTCATTTAATCTCTTATGTTTCTTGCTAACCTGTTTGAAATGTCTAGTGTGCTTTATCTGGATTTAATAAACTCTTTGCCCCCTTTATTCTTCCATAGCACTCGCATGGTGTGTTCTAAGGAAACGGATTGATTGTAGGTGAAATACTCCTTTGTATATTAACTTTGACAATTTTCTCTAATCAATATTTCAAATAGTTAATGAACTAGAGCAACTTTCTTGGTTTAGGCTTTGCTGTTTTTTAAAATCCTAGTAGTTGCTTATGAGTTAACTTAAAAAATCGCCATTCATGTTACAACTGAATTTCAAATTGTCTTATGTTTGCATTTTTTAATTTAGTCTCAAATAAATGTAACAAAACAATATGCTTTCTAGTCTTTCTATATGAAATTCAATTTAAATGGTAATATTTAGAAAACATGATAATGTTTGTAATTATTCCAAAGTTTAAATTTTTCATTTGAAATAGAAAATTTCTGCCATCTTTAGACAATTTTTTAACATGAATCAAAATAACCCTTTAAAACATTTGCTGTACATTTAAAACATACTAGATGTAAATATATTATTTAAAATACCACGTAAAACGGCATGGATGCCACCAACATTTATAGTTGTTTATAAACAATCTTTTAAATACCTCCATTTAAACTTTGAACAGATTTATTACCACTAGTAAATGTCATAAGTCATGTTTTTGTGCCACTCCAACAAAAAGTATTTAGATATTTAAAAAGAAGAAATCTTAAAATTATATCTTATACAAAAATATAACCAAAATAAAATAAAAATATTTTTAAGGAAAACTTTTAAAATAGACACTAAAAAGAGGCCTTTGGAAAGGGTATAAAAATGGATGTCCTGCATCTAGATATCACTTAGATATTCTGTTTACATTCACTTTACCAAAAGATTGCATAGTTTGATGCATATCTCAGTTGTTTTAAATTTAAAAGCTTGTCACAAAGGAATGAAATGCATGCATTTTGGTGTTTTATATCAAATGCATTATGTGTTTTTATGTCAAATAATATTGTTTCTAACCTGGAATGGAATTTTTCCCTATGGAATGGTGGAGTGGATTGATTTGGTCTTGCTTGGTCTATTTCTTTCTGCTTGCTGCCTTGAACTAGCTCTGTACCAAAATTTCCTTCTTTCTTTTTATTTTTTGTATATTTTAGTTTTTCTTTTCAGTGTTATTTTTATTTATGGTTTTTGTTCCTTGTGTTTACTTTCTGTTAGCTCGGTCTGAACCTTTATTGAAACCTTGGAATATTGGTTTACTTCTAGTCAAAACTGGTGCTCTTAGCACTCTTGTTAGTCAAATTGCAAATATCGGTAAGTTTTGGTGCACCCTTTATTTTTGCATGATCGGTATCATTTTACACTTCTTTGGGTTTGATTTGGTGTATGTCTTATTTTTTTTATCCTGTTTGTTTTGCAATTGTCAAAAATTGAATATTATAATTTATTTGGAAAAATATAAGGTTAAAACATAATGTTATATCCATATTGCATGCTAAAATTGTCTATTTATTAATTCAGTATAGTTATTTACATTGTATTTAATATATGTTTATTTTCAGTTGATTTATTTCAACTTCTATTTGTAGTGCTTATGTACTTAAACACCTTTTAAGAAATATATTTAAGTTACTTCTTTTTACTAATTATGAGTTTGGACTTATTTACGGGCTGATACCTTAAAGAAATTAAAGGATGTTTCACATTTTCTTTTTCTACACAGAACTAGATTAGGTTCACAAATTAATACTCTTTAATGAAACCCATTGCTAACTAAACTCCTTAAAGTGAATCTCATAAAGAGATCCCTTAGCAGTAAAGCCCATGACTCTAGAAGTTTGGTCTATGAAACATTCCTACAAAGGAAAAAGGCTTATTACCCCATATATATTTCATACTCTTTGTATTCCACTAAAATGGTACACCATGGGTTAAGTCTTTCACCAAGGCTTGTTTTGGACTGCTATATCATTAGTAGGGTGATTGGTGATCCTGCCTTTTTTTAAACTTTGAAAAAGTATAGTTTCTAATCATAAGGCTAGATCAGATCCACAAGTCCAAACTTGAAGCATTTGTTGCTCTGTATCCCTCTTTTGTCCATTTGGCGTTAATTTCATGTGACAGAAAAGTTTAAACATATTTAGAAAAGCTATTTCCTTGAATTGTTGAACTTAAAAGTTGGAAAGATAAATAAGTTTTATAAACTAAGAACATGAGAGCTTTGTGTATAAACATTAATATGCAATTTTAAAATATTTGTTGGCTGGGTAATTTGGCTGTCCATCTTCTGGAAACTTAAAGCTGCTCGCTTTTCTTCTGTTAGATATTTCCAATCTCACTCTGGAGAGTGATCCTTTACCTCACTCACACTACAAAGAAAATGGTAAAGAGAGGAGAAAGGCCAAAACTCCTGACATGCCCACTCTGAAAGCACTGCCAATATCACTAGTCTATGATATTAAGTAAGTTTCTTTCAAATATGTTTCTTAATATAAAATTTCTTACATATTCTTTCAAATAATTTCTTTTGTCACCGTCACCTATAAATGAGATATAATAATTCCTTTAAAAAATTTTAGATGATGTTGGGCTCTTAAAAATCGTAAGCGATCCTTAAGTTTTTTAGAAGACCCCTTTTAATGTATCTTCTCTCAACTTTTTCACTATTCATTCTAAATGTCTAATAGTAATAATAGTCATGATTTATTAGTTTAATCTTTGCGTTTGTAAAGTGGGATCAGTTCTTCCTTCTTATAAAATAAAAGGTTTGTATTTGAAAAGTTTGGTAGTTAATGTGTAAAACTCCTATTATTCAGTTCTTTATAGTCTAACTGGGAAAAGTCAATCTTTTGTTACCAGTTTAAGAAATTAGTGACCCAGATTATACCTGTAGATTGCAAAATGCATATTATTTTTGAGAAAGGGAGTATTTTTCACCATAACCACTGATTCGGGAAATTTCTATTTGCCTTTGGAAATTAAATCTGTTTAGGGAATGCGCAGTTCATTCCGGCAGATAGTGGTAGACTAATCATGGTCACCACTTTTTCAATTATAGTCGGCTTGACTAGAAGCCTCCTATACTCTCTTGCGTTACCTTACCATGCCGTGCTGATGAGTCCTAACAAGGACGAAACCGGTCCATGGCTGGAGGTGGCGCTTGAGAGTTGGAGTTTCCAAACATATTATTTTTATTTACAATTTATTTTTCTAGTACGTCTTTTTTAAGCTTTTTTTAGTTTATGAATACTTATTTAATTTTTTAGAAATGTTCAAGCAATGACAGAAATAAAAACAGACATTGGCTATGCTCGAGCTTTTGTGAGATTAGCATTAGAAAAGAAGATGCTGCACAAGCATTTACAAAAGCTTTTATCAAATCAAGATTTGCTTAGGTATATAATATATTTTTACTTGAAAAATCTGAGCCTCATTTCATATTTATTGTAATAAAATGTGAATAAATCATTACTATGTTACCTCTTTATTCTTTCAAGCTAAAATTCTACTATTAGCTGGTAGTTCTCATCTTATATTCATATTTTCTTAATGAGAATAAGATTACTGAGTATGTCACCTTTCTTAATTAACTACTTAATAAATTGTTATCAAACCTGCTTGGAAGAACCTATATATCATGTATTGAACCTTCAAAAGTACTCATATCTTTGCTATTTTATTATAGAAGTTCATATAAGCGCTATGCTTTTCTTCGATGTGAAGATGAAAAGGAACAATTTCTATATCATTTATTAACATTAAATGCTGTTGACTATTTTTGCTTCACCAATACATTCACATCTACAAGTAAGTTTATTCAGTAAATTAATATTTTATCATTCTTTTGTTTCATTGCAGTTTTATTTTCAAAGGTTTTATATTTCTTAAAATAATTTAAAAATTATGTGGAAATGAGTTTTAATAAATGCATTTTTTCCTCCAGTCATTCCATACCGTGTTGTAGTGTTTCCTAGCCGAAAGTTAAGTGCTTCAACGACATCTGCAAATGCCTGGATTATTGTAGCTGGTTCATTGGGAGAAACCAAACTAATTCCATTACCTAGGCAGACATTAGAAATAGTGTTTCAGGTAATATTCAGGTTCTGAATGTAATTATTATTAGATTAATGTAGCTATTTTGTGAGTGGGTGTTTTTTCCTAAATTTTTTTAATTTTGAAATGAACAGTATTCTTTCTTAGAACTTTCAAATGTATTTGGACTGAATTGAAAACAATTTCATTTATACAATAATAAATAAAGACCCTTAAAAAATTCTTATTAGAGGAAAAACTTTTTATGATTGAATCAAACAGAATCAAAATTATAGAAAATTAATTGCAATGAAAAAAACTTGGTTTAACCTGATTGTTAAAACCTTTGACAGATCTTGATATTGGTTTATATGACACTGAAATAAAGTGTTTTGCTGTTTTGCACTGTTATGTAATTTTGTAACTATTTTTCTTAGCACAAGAACTTAGGAACACTAACCACCTTGAGAGTAGGTCATGACAACACTGGAATATCTCCAAAATGGATGGTGGAACATGTTCTTGTGCGAAATGAGATCTCAGGGCACACCTACAAGTAGGTTCCATGATTATTTAAATCGAAAGTAAAATTCCTTTAATTTATTTTTTTTTTTTTTTTAATTTAGTGCTCTGATGATTCTCTAAAAGCTTTATAGCTATGTATTTTTAAGTGAACCATTCTCTCATGTTTACTAAATCAGTAAAGCATTATTATTTTTATTAAAATAAAATGCATTTAAATTATTTAAGGTTTCCTTGTGGACGATGGCTTGGAAAAGGAATCGATGATGGCAGTACTGAAAGGCTGCTTGTTGGAGAAATGGTTCCGAGGGACTATGATGCTGATGGTAAGTAATTTTTTAATTTTTTTTTCCTAGTTTCCCTTAAATTCAAAACTTCCTAACTGTTAATATATTTGAATCTTTTGTTAGTTTTGAGCAGGGCTGTAATCAGACTTTAGTTTTGGGGGGTTGACTCAATGTTATTTACTAAGGTAGCCCTAATGAGTACATTTATATGTAAAGTTTTAAATCACTTAAAAGTAGCTTTTAAATTATGTTGCATATAATGTAAAATTTTGCAATTACTGCAAGTAAAAATAGAGGGTCTGGGGGTTACCCCTAGAAAAGTTTTGAAATTTTGCCCCTAAAAGTAGTTTTTAGCTCATTTTGAGACCCTTTAAATTACATCCAAAGAGAACAGCTCCTTTTAAGTCACAGAACTTTCAAGGGGAAAAATCATAAATAAGAGTTTAAAATTTTGGGGTGGCTGGGGGGTCTAATCATCATCTCATTAGTTTTACTGATTTTACACTTTTTGAAATTTAGTACACACTACAGAAGACTGACAGGAAAAGCTGCCAGATGCTAAATGTATTTAAATTTTAAATGTTTTAAATTTATTTTTTTGCAGTTACCTTTTTTTTAAAAAGGTAACTGCAAAAAAGTTACCTTTTTAAAAATCTGAAAATTGATGTTTGTTACTTTTATTCATCCAAATAAACAAAATAGGGAAGAAAATAATTATTTTAAAGTCGTCCTTAATGGGTTAACTAAAAAGATGTCTTCAATGTTTCTTTTAAAATATTGTGAGTTGTGAAAAGTGTATTTTCAGAAGTATTATTCTAACCAATTTCACATGCATTTTTTTCCTTGTTTAGAGCTGATGGAAACCTGTCGTACGCCTCCTCGCTGTCGCTCCCCAAGTGTTCCTAGGAGACCAAGTGAGCCTAGTATGTTTCTATTGCATGCCTCTTTCCATAGTGTGCAAGTCATTTCTTGATTCAGCTAACAAGTTTGTGTTTGCCTCCTTTTAAGAGCTGACGATACCAGAAATTCAGCAGATGTTAGGTGATGCTGTGAACAACATAGTAAAATATTATTACAAATCTGAAAAAGAGGTTCGTATTTGTACTTTCTTTTTTTCTCCTCAAAAATTGCTTTTTTGTAAATTTTTTTGGCAGGTTTACTTGTTGGAAGTATTGAGTACATATTTCTAGAGAATAAATGTATGCTTAACTGAAAATCACAATTTTCTGTATTAAATGTAAAAAATGGTACCTTAAATTTCCCTCAAAACCAGATTGGTTCATAATTTAAAAGTTTTTTAATACCACCTATAAACTTGTGTGAATTGTACTCAGAAGAGATGTGTGCCTAATTGATCCAGTGCATTTACTCACAAAAAATGAATTTGTATGCTGCACTGCAATTGAATATTTTATAAATTAAGTTTAACTTTTTTTTATTTAGTAAATTATTCTAATAAAGAATAAACCTTATTTTAAAATAATCTAATTCTTACAATGTATATTTGAATCTATTTTCAGAGAGGTAGTCTAACCATTTTACTTTGTGGAGAAAGTGGATTAGTGTATTGTTTAGAACAAGTCTTTCTTTATGGATTTAAAGCTAGGCGGTTCTTTAGACATGTTTATCTATGGGATTTCTTTGGTAAGTATTTCTCTGTTCATTTTAATGATTGTCTTCTCTTCTAATTGTAACATTTATGCTGTGACATACATAATCCAATCTTTAAAAGGGGGTTTTAATATGTTATGACTGAAATAAAAGAGCAGTTACACTGCTTTATTATACTAGGCTTATTAGTTATTTATCTTACAAGGGGACGGCAAGACCTCGAAAACGGACTTCGGGTTGAAACTTGGCAGGTTTGTAGTACACCCCAAGGGTATCCTACCCTGAAAGTATTACAACGCACTAGCCAGTAGAACCTGAGAAAACGCCCCCTAAAGTTTCGCCCAATTAACTCATAAGCATCACTATTTAAATTGCATTGTTGTAACAAGAGCCGAATTGCCCAGTCGGTAGCGTACTCTCCTTGCAACTGACCGACCTGGGTTCGGTCCTACCTTCGGAATTTTTTTTTTTTTTTGCTATTCAAAAATTATTTTTAAAGTTTAAATAAAATATAACCTACAAATATAGTAAATTACCTTATATTTTTTTATCAACCATTACAGTATTTTTTTACTCCGGTTTGAATTAATGGTTTACTTTAAAATAATGAATTAACGAATTAAATACCGTATTAATTCATTATTTTAACGGATTAAATATTGAATTTTGTTTTAAAATTAATGAATTAAATATCAAACAAATAACACGTTTTATGGTACAATTTTGGATATTTAATTTTACAAATATAACTTATTTACAATTATAAAAATATGTTTCTTATTTTACGCAAAAGATCCAGAATGATAATTATCATAAAAACATTCAAAACAAAAAGTAGTTTGGCATCTTGCACAATTAATAAAACACGATTCTTTACATGAACAAGGATTTTTTAAAATCTCTGTAGAAAAACACACTTCATTGATATTCATAAAGACTTCTCTTTCATTATTCATTTCATATTTCATTTCATTCAGCTTGGAAGCATACCACGCATATTTGATAATTTTTTGGAAAATTGGGGATGATATTTGATGATTTTCAGATGATGGGGAGTATTTGTATGTTTGCAAGAGGCAACAAATACATTTGGACCAAGAGTTCAAGAATCAGTTAGTGAATATGTTAAAAAGTACACCAATGTCGTCATAACATCGTCCAAATCTGGAAAATTAACAACGACATTGTATCAGGACTTTCTGAATACTTGCTTAAAGCCTTATTTGGGGAGAAAGAAGGTTCTCCTAATCATTGACTCTTGGGAGTAATTTCTCCAAAGTGCACTCCTCTTGTTCAACCTTGTGATGTTTACTTTTACCGCCAAGTAAAAAATTTGATAAAGCGCATGCAAAATTGTGCTTATTTGATTGAAGATGATAGGGAGATTAATTCCCGGGAGGATTGCATAAAGATCCAATCAATTGTTCATCATCAAATATCATCCCCAATTTTCCAAAAAATGATCAAATATGCGTGGTATGCTTCCAAGCTGTCTAATGAAAGAGAAGTCTTTATGAATATCAATGAAGTGTGTTTTTCTACAGAGATTTTAAAAAATCCTTGTTCATGTAAAGAATCGTGTTTTATTAATTGTGCAAGATGCCAAACTACTTTTTGTTTTGAATGTTTTTATGAGAATTATCATTCTGGATCTTTTGCGTAAAATAAGAGACATATTTTTATAATTGTAAATAAGTTATATTTGTAAAAAAATTAAATATCCAAAATTGTACCATAAAACGTGTTATTTGTTTGATATTTAATTCATTAATTTTAAAACAAAATTCAATATTTAATCCGTTAAAATAATGAATTAATACGGTATTTAATTCGTTAATTCATTATTTTAAAGTAAACCATTAATTCAAACCGGAGTAAAAAAATACTGTAATGGTTGATAAAAAAATATAAGGTAATTTACTATATTTGTAGGTTATATTTTATTTAAACTTTAAAAATAATTTTTGAATAGCAAAAAAAAAAAAAAATTCCGAAGGTAGGACCGAACCCAGGTCGGTCAGTTGCAAGGAGAGTACGCTACCGACTGGGCAATTCGGCTCTTGTTACAACAATGCAATTTAAATAGTGATGCTTATGAGTTAATTGGGCGAAACTTTAGGGGGCGTTTTCTCAGGTTCTACTGGCTAGTGCGTCGTAATACTTTCAGGGTAGGATACCCTTGGGGTGTACTACAAACCTGCCAAGTTTCAACCCGAAGTCCGTTTTCGAGGTCTTGCCGTCCCCTTGTTAGCTGTACACTTCATTTCTTATTGATTTTTTAGTCTTACTTGAATGGTGACAGTTTTCTAATTATTTAAGTTTATTCATATGTATTAATATATATTTTTTATTTGAATTATATTTTTGTTCAGTGATGAGAATTTTTAAACTAGTAACTTTTTATTGCTAATTTTTTTCTTAAAAAGCTGAAGTTTGATCAGTGTATAAAACTCAGTTCTGATTTATTTTTTGCTGATAGAAATTAAAATTCAGGATTTTTTTTCAAGGTTTCTTGTTGATGCAAAATCAAATTGCTATTTAAAATCAATATTTCTCTTCCAGTAAAAGTGGGTAGTTTTTTTGAAGCCCAGCTTCAAGAAGATGAAGGTAATGTTCCGAGGCAAAATCTGGAGCATGTGTTAGTGATGCGCTCCTATTGTGAACTGGTAGAAAAGATAGATAATGCGTCTTGTTCTGTGGGTAAGGATGGGAAATTTCAACTCTTCATTTGTTTTGCTGCCAGGTGAGTACATTATATCATTTGACTTAAAGTTCTGTATACATATCAGGGGATAAGATATTTTTTCACATAATGTTGAAAGAAATAGTAACCCCTTTTTAAAAAATGCACACTTCATTATTAATGGATATCCTGATATTTGCTTCCTTATCAAATGCATCATGTTCCTTATGTTCTTAGAACTGACATTTGAAATCCTAATTTTTCTGCCTGTTTGCCTCCTAATTATGGAAATTAAAAGTGAAAAAGGAAGTATTGAGAAAAACATAGAACTATTCATGTTTTAGTTCTTAATCCAAAAAGTGTCTCTCTCAAAAGTGTATTTTTGATTAATTTTTTCTCATAGTTATTAGCAATTAGCGTTTGTGTCAAGGGCAGGATGACTTTTCAAAATGCATGCTAAAGGTTGTTTAGAATGTTTTATTGGTAAGGGGGTTTTCATAATCATCAGGCAACAAACCCAGTCTAATCTCTAAGGGGTTTCGCTCTTCATCTGCTTTTATATAGTTAATAAAGTGTTTTCAAGCTCTGATGCCATTGAGGATTGTAGTTTCAAAACGAGCAGTGGGTAACCAGTGGCGTAGTCAGAAAAAAATTTCAGAGGGGGATATTGGAATTTAGGGGAAGGGTGCGATATGGGGTAAATTTAGTTCTTTTCTATGGTCAAAAAATTAAAATTTCTGAATTTTGGGGGAGGGATATCTCCCGAAATCCTCCCCTCTGGCTACGCTCCTGTGGGTAACCATGAGTTTGGATGTATGTAGAAGCTGGTTAAAAGAGAAGCCACTCATACACAGTTATTAAAGTTTCTTTAGATCTTGATTTTTTTTAAATTTTAAAAAAATAATTTGGGGATCCAAAATCTAGTTTGGCTATAGTGTAAAATCTGAAGAGGTGCTTCCGCAAACTCTTCACCACTCGGAACAATACAGTTCCCATTCCTTTGAAGGTCTTAATTTGCATATTGAGAATTTGCTGTTGCCATCTAAAGTTGTGACTTGCAGGGACCACCTCCTCCACCGCATGCTGTTGCACATTGCGTCCACGCCCGTGACCACCAGCATGTACGAGGACCAGTCGTTCCTGCGAGACCCCACGCTGGTCACCTTCCTCGTCCAGATCCTCGAGTCCCTCGCCGACTTCAGCATCACGCTCGAGGCCTCGCTCACCAAGGGCGTCGAGAGCTGATTCCTCATCTTCCATTTTCCAGATTTTATACTGACTGTGTGCGGTTAGAGATGTGAGGGGAGAATACGCTGTGAGTTCTCCAGAGAACACGAGAGAATCGTTCACCAATGTTCTTGGGAAAATTTTTTGTATTGCGAGAACATTTTCAAGCCGCGAAAATTTCCGGCCTCCTCAAAAACATGTAATTTAGGTTAGAACACTTTTTATTGAGTGTAAATAACTATCATTTCTGAAAAACAAAAAATCACTTAATCAAAAGTTTCTGAAAAATAATCGTAGCAATAATATTCAGGTATTCTGTTCTCAATAATATCCTAAGACTATTCACGTTAGATGCGTGAATGCTATGTTATGAGTTCTTGAAATATTGGTGGATATTCTCAACAAATGTTTTTCTTGTTCTCTGAAAATACTCTATTTTCTTGGAAAATATTCCCGCTTCATATCTCCATGTGTGATTGTGACATTCTATGTGGAGTTTTTTTTTTTGTTGTCTTTGTTGAATTTGATTTAGCTTACCTCTGTTCCAGTAACATCATCTACATTTCTGTTGTATTTCATTTTTAGTGTAGCGTATTTGTTAATATGCAGATACATGCCATTACTCTTCAGTTATACTCTTGACTTAGATTTTTTAAATTTTAATGTATTATCTAACTTTATTCTTAAGGTAAATTTTTTACTCTAAATGACTCTTTTTTAATTTGAAATATCTTCTTTAAAATGTAAGGAATGACAATTTTATACTAAAAAAATAAGGCATTGCCTAGATCCATCTGAAATATATAATGACCATGCTGTAATGTTTAATTGTAGTGAATTAATTCAACACAAGTTTCAAAAAGGAAATTCTTTACTTTAAAGTTAAATACTTTAAATTAAAACTAAGAATATTGCAAAAAATCATTTTCTTTAATAATGTTTAGGCATTAAATTTATGCTTAACAATAAACAGCTCATTGATGTAATTAAAATATCAATTAATCATTTGGCTGTAAAACAAATGAATTTAAGATACTCTTATTAATATATTTCTGCATCACTGCACTTGTTCAAAAATGAGATACAGAATGTAATGATAGAACTTCTGGTTGATGGGTAATGCTGTTTTTCAACTTTGACAAGGTTAACAATTTATTTATTGAAAATGTAGTTCTATGGGGGTATTGCCATAAAAACCTCTACTTAGTTCAGATATCATGAATATCCAAGTTATATTTCCATGGGATTTTAGGATTTTTTAGATAAAGTTGTTGTGTTCAAAAAAAAAATTTCAAGTGCAATTTATTTTTGGGGGGGATGGGAAAGAGTTTATTAAGGTTTTTATCCAAAGTTATTTAATAATAATATATTTATTTTACATAATCTTTTTATTTGTAAAATAAAAACTACTGCTACCTCATCTGCTAAGAGGTACTCTTTTAAATTGTTAATAACTTAGATCCACTTTAAACTTTATTTATTTACTTTATTATCTAAAACTTTTTTGCATCATTGAGATATTTGGAAAGTATGAATTTTTGTAATGAGCTCAATTTTTAGTTCACTGAATCATTATCACTCGTTATATTGAACAGTGCTTTAAATTTCTTGAAATGTACACTAATTATGATTCAAATATCTCCTTTTCATCCATAAAAGTATGATTGAAGTTTGACTTGATGACATTAATAATTTCATGGTACAAATACCATTTTATGAAATGTAATGTATTCATTAGGGTTATGTTTTGCTTGTAATTGGTGTTGTTGTTAAATGTGCTTTTAAAAATAGTTTTTCAATTTTAATTCAGAATTTATGGAATTACTATATTGTTAGTAACTAATGTTTCAAAAAATATTGCCATTTACTAATTCAAAGTATAACTTTATTTTGAATGCTTATTTTTCCATAATTTTGTAAAATTAGATTCCTAAAATATACAAAATATCCAGCCAGTAGTTCTGAATTCCAAACAGTGGAATGGCAACTCTAAACAAAGAGAGATTTTATTTACTTGTGTGACTCGTTAAATGTAGAGATTACCTTTATTACATTCAATGACTGTAAATATAAGACAGGTGACAATTCAGAAGTATAGTTATTGCTTCTTAAAATATGTATTTTCAGAAGAAAAAAAATCCATCCTCACATAACTTAGTATATAGGAAATGGCCATCTTTTTAATATTTTTTAAATATGTGTAGCATTTGTGTGGTTACTTATGTTAGAACATTGTTAAGCAGTGAGAAGAAACTATACTTCTAATTTGTGTTAACTTATTAGACTTAAATGAATCTCACCGAAAAAAGTCAGTTTACCTATATCCATTTACAATTTCATTACTGAGGTACAACCACGTGTTCATTTGAATAGTTTAAAAGTTAATTTTAATAGTAAAAAAATGTTTGCTTTGGAACATGCAGGTTTTCTTGTTGTCATGGTCAAAAATGTCATTTCTGATAGTTCTATTACTGCAATTTTACGCATATTGAAATGATTCATTATTGACACCTTTTGTGTTTGATAGTACAAACTGAAAATAACCGAATTTTTTTAATCGCTGATGTCAAGTTAATCAAGTTATTGGAGGCTTATTGTATGGGTAATTTTTATACTAAAATAATAAATTTGTTTTTATCCACAGGAATTTTTGTATTTTTAAAAATATAACTCAATCATGTATTATCTGAATTTGATTTTTTAATTTATGACTTGTCACTCTGATCAGTTGTCTCAATTTTAGTATTTGAACCTAATAAATATAATCAAATGGTTAACCTCTTGATCACTAGAACCTTTTGTTTAAAGGCTTTAGTGGAAATATTGTGATATATCTTCTGTTCATGTTTCAGGTGTAAAAATTGTGTTGGAAGTTTTTTTGTACAAACTATCTACTTAAGTTTGTTTTTGTTACTCATGTATGTAAAATGTAAATAAGAATTGTTTATTTGATTAAAATTTCTTTTATAAACTGGACTCTTGGTATTCTATTCCATCCCTCTTTTTAATATAATTATAATATCTTTTGTACTTCCCATTCTGGATAAACCTGAAAAGATAAATTCCTACTATAACATATAATCTGAAATGGAAAAGAGCTATGAATAATTTTTGTTAAGGATCTTTTAAATTTTTATGACTCCAATGGGTTTGCAATAAGTCTATTGAGGATTTTTTTATCAGGGTTTCTTGCAAAGAAAGCCACTAGGAAAAGTACCATATTTTCATTTAACATTTAGTAAATTTAATCAATAGCCTAATGATTGTAAAAATCAGAATTTGGGCACTTGATAATGAAAACTATACTATATTCCAGTAAGCATTATTTACATTTAAGACGCTACTCTGAAGAAACCACACACTTTAACAAGATAAACCTTAGAAACAATTTTTATTTATACAAGTGTGAATTTGAGTTACATAAACTTGGAAATTATTCTGCTTATTCTAGCCAACCAATTTTACTACAGTCAAACACTTCTTTAAGGGTCATTTAGACATCACTTTCGATGTTCATTTTCAAAAAATCTTCCTTAGTGTAAATTGTCTTTTCACTCTTCTTATTTCCTTTGCAAATGAGTGATTCATTGGAAAAGATCTCGTGATGAACATCGAAAGTAATACAGTATAAGTGAGTCTTGAGTAAATTCTCTTTCCCTTTTCAACTGTTCACCTCAACCAACCTACTCTATGAGATTGTTGTGAACTAAAAAGGTGTGACTATTCGTTTTCAGTCAAAGATTTAAGTCATGCAAAAAGGGAGCCATTGGGAAAGACAATGAAAATGAAATTCTGATAAACCTAAATGCTTACTGCTGTACTGTTTTTAAAGATAAGAGAGAGATTTCCTCAAAACAACTTTTAGTTCATTTGTGTTAATATCATAATCTTATAGTGTTTTAATTTAAGAGTTAATTAAGCAAGTGATGTAATTTTTTCGGTGTTTATGAAATACAATTTATTGTGTTTTTTTTTAAATAAGTGTATTGTGAGTGATTTTTCTACTGTTCTAAAAATATTTTCGAAATTGGAAAGAAATTCAAATTGTATAAGCAATCCAAGAGCTTTTATAACAACGAAAAATACTGTAGAACAGTGTTTCCCAACGTGGGGCTCACGCCCCACCGGGGGCTTATATGTATTTCTAGGGGGGCAATTTGTAAATTTTCAACCAAATTGCCTCCCCAGGTGGGGCATGGACCACCGATATTTACTTACTTTTCAAGAAGGATTTTCAAAAAAGAAAAGGACAACGGGGGGCATCATGGAAAATTTAAAAAGGCTTTGGTGGGGCACAGACCGAAAAAGGTTGGGAAACACTGCTGTAGAACGAACGAAGATACACGATAACTGAACACTGCGCGCACACAGTGCGAAGCCGAAGGAGCTGAAGATATCGAAACCTATGATCGAAGATCGAAACCTGTATTTTTTCGGCGGTTGATCAAGAAACTAAATTAATAATATTCTTATTGGTAAATGATTGTAGCATTATAAAACTGAGAGTTGAATTTCCACAATTAACGTACTTTTTGTGAACTAAACCAATCTTTTTGAGATTTCATTTCCCCCATTGATATTAAAACAAAAAAAAAATATCCTCAATAATTTAAATTGGAAAATTATTGTGAAGATGGCAACATTTTTAGCAAGGGTGATTGTTTACAAAAAAAATCCCATGCAAAAAATGTAGCTTGGTAGCGTCACTTAGCTCAAGGTGTCGTACCAATTTGAAATAACAAAATTCGAAGAAATCAATAAGAATATACCTTCAAAACGATTGAAATAGGCACCTGTATTTTTTAAAGTATTAGTGTTTTGATTTTTTTTCATATGCAAGCGCATTTTTCTTCGTGACCATTGTATAAAAAAACTATCTGCAGTGCAGAGGACAGCCACTACAGAAAATAGTTCATCTTTGATCGACTATATACCATCCTAATTCATTAACTAAAAAGAATCTATTTTGACCAGGTAAGATTGTAATTGCACTTTTATTGCAATTGTTTCATATTTTTTATCCGCCTTAGTCTTTTATGCGCGTTAGGTTTTTTTTTTGTATGAATGTCAAGCTAAGTGGCTGATTTGTCTTATAGTGCTTTTAGAACCGTCGCGTCGTGTTTCACAAATTAATCAAGTACAGTTGTTGTACCTTGGATAAGCTTTGATTTAAACTTTATTTTTTTATGATTAGGAATTGATTCTTTCATAAGTGTAGTATTTTTTATGTGCTTAAAAATCAATAAATGAGCGTTTTTTAGGAGGGTTACCATCAATAATTATAAGCCCTGTTTTTTTAAATTGAATTTCTAAAACCTTGTTAGAAATACTAAGATTTTTCAACTTGTTTCCTTTCTTGTGAAAAAGAAATACTATTCTGATTATTTTTCATGACATACCTATTTGATTTACTTTTATTCTGAAATTATGGAACTGCTTTATGGTACTTTTATGAAAAGTAACCTACTTGGGGTGTTCAAATATTAATTGTAAATTGTAACATTGTGTTTAGTGCTTGGAAAGACAGCCTTTGAAATCAAATTAGTTAACACAAAATTTATTACCTACAGTTCCTTCATGGATCAGCTGCTTTGAACAATAAGTTACCAATGATTATTTTAAATAGGTCCGCCCTTAGAATTATTTTAATTATACTAAATCCTAAAAAAACCCCAATAGAATCAGGGGTACTGAATTTGTAATTTTTTTTTACAGAAACCCCAAAAAATGCCAAGTGACTTTAGAATGTTAAAAGTTCTATATCGTGAAAAATAATTTCAAATTAGGGTATTTGTCTCTCTTTCCCCTTTTTCCAAGCTGGCTTTGCTCTGTTTATATACTGTCATGACCCAGAGACTCCAGTACTACAGATTCTCTGTTATACTTTGTCTTTCCTCACTTGGCGGCTGAGATAGCATTGTGGAAAGCAGAGAAAACCGGTTTTCACCGCCTAGCAACAGAAGACAAGCTTTATTATGGTTGTTCTGATACTATGGTTAATGGAAACTTATCATAAAAAGTATGGAAACCTTCCCAATGATCAACCTTTCATGGAATAATGAAGAATCACTTAATTGTGGATAATGGGTCCTGCTTACAATAAATAACTCAACTGTTTTAGTTTAACATAAACAAAAGCTGTTCCTCCGTTCCATCAACTCCTACTCTTTAAAATCGTATAGATATGGAAAAAAAATCCCTATAAGATAGTATACAAGGAAAAAGTAAACAGGTCAGAAGGCAGCAGTCAAGATTCCCAGCAGTGCTAGTGCTATAGGGTCCAGCATAAGTTCTGCTGGAGAAATTTATTATCTTCAAAACATTAAAAATTAAAAAACCACCCAGTTTTAGGGGATTGATAACCTAGATTGCTAGATAAAGGGTCCATGGTATGGAAAATCTTTGTTAAATGTTGGGGTCTCTGCATGACCTTATCCTAGTGTTTTTCAATCTTTTTATTGCCTGCTATATCCTTCTGAAGTTCTCACTCCCTCTCGGACCTGGAAAAAGTGCCCGAACCTAAGAACCTGGTTCGGGGTCAGCTCCATAGGAGCAATACATTAGGTTCGGGGGAAGGTTACAACTTTTTCCAGGTCCGTTCCCTCTGTATAAAAAGTTTTATTAATCAAAATTAAATTTTAACATTTAATTAAGATGTTAATTTACAATGCTTAAATTGCTCTGGATAAAGAATTTTCAGTTATAAGTATAACTGTTTTTAAATATTCCTTAGACCTATTTTTATATCTTTCAGGATATTGGTGTTCTTGGAAAGAAAGAAGTAGATTTTACTCATGAAAAATTCCTGACCATAAAGACAGCTTTTCATCATTTGTGTTATGCTAGATTTATTCTGCAATTGTAGTTGCAAGAAAACTGATTTTGTCAGTTTGACACTATCATCATTTAAGCAGAACTGAGTAAACATTAAGAAAGGAGATGGTTAAATAATTTTTGTTTAGGCTGATGATCATACTATGTAGTAGTATGATACTTTTAAACAAGTTTTGAGACATTTATTTGAGTTTGCCTCTTAGTGTTTGTCATGGATTCTTAATTTTAGTTAAGAATTGGGTTCAGTATTGAAATTTGTTTCTTTATTTCGCAAACTGGGTTTTATTTATATGCAATCTGCAGCATGAAAGTTTAAGTGTTAGGGTTATAATCTTCAAAAGTGCTGCATTTAAAGGCTTTTTGAAAAGAATTTAAATCTAACAAATTTTTGAAAACTGGTGAAACTTTTCATTTGATGCTGTCTTTGGATAATGGTTGGATTTTGATCACAAAAAATATCCCAGAGTGCTAATTCTACTATTTTAAATGTTGAATTTATTTTTTTCCGGAATGGCATTTCAGTCCATTCCTCTTGGCTTGTACCCGCCTGGCAGAAATTTTGAGCAACAGGAACAAAAACCTTCTATCGGCAATAACCAGAATGCTCCAGTTCCACCCCCTCAACCCCCACCTCCACCAATCAGTGGGGACAACAAGGCCTTGGTGCCCTCCTCGTCGTCACACGTTGTGACTACAGTGACGTACGTATGCGACCAGTGTGGGAAGACTTTCGCGGACAAAAACAGCTTCCACCAGCACGCCCAGTTCCACTCGAAGCCGTTCGCCTGCAAGGTGTGCAAAAAGACATTCAACTCGCAGGGCACTCTGACCCAGCACATGCGCATCCACACTGGGGAAAGGCCCTACATCTGCCAGCACTGCGACAAGAAGTTCAACCAGGCGGCGAACCTACAGCAACACCTGCGTATCCACACGGGAGAAAAGCCTTTCGTCTGCGAACATTGCAACAAGTGTTTCAATCAAAAGGCTATTCTCCAGCAGCACATCCGCATCCACACGGGGGAGAAGCCGTACACGTGCATGTACTGCGGGAAGAAGTTCTCCCAGCTGACCATCCTGCAGCAGCACATCCGAATCCACACGGGTGAAAAGCCTTACGCGTGCGAGGAATGCGGAAAGCGTTTCAACCAGAAGACGATTCTCGACCAGCACATCCGGTTGCACACAGGGGAGAAGCCCTTCACGTGCCCGTACTGCGGGAAGAAGTTTACCCAGATGGCCATCCTGCACCAGCATGTGAGGATCCACACGGGAGAGAAGCCCTACGGCTGCGAGCGCTGCGGCGAGAAGTTCTCCCAGAAGGCAATCCTCGTGCAGCACATCCGGGTGCACACGGGCGAGAAGCCCTTCCCGTGCATGTACTGCGACAAGAAGTTCAGCCAGAAGGCCATCCTCCTGCAGCACATCCGAGTGCACACCGGCGAGAAGCCCTACGGCTGCGAGCTCTGCGGCAAGCGGTTCCGGCAGAAGACCATCCTGCAGCAGCACCTCCGGATCCACACGGGCGAGAAGCCCTTCGTGTGCGAGCTCTGCGATGAGAAGTTCAGCCAGAAGGGCAACCTGCAGAAGCACTTGCGCTCCCACTCGGGCGAGAAGCCCTTCGTGTGCGACCACTGCGGCCTCAAGTTCACGCGCAAGGTCATGCTGGACCTGCACATCCGCATGAGCATGAAGGACGGCCTGGGCAAGCCGTGCCACTTCGGACTGGCTGCCAACGACAAGCCCAAGCCCCCCTATGTCTTTGCTGCTCCCCCAGTGAACGAAAAACTCAAGCCGTGCTACATGCCGGCCTCCAGTGATAAGCCAGTTGCTAAGCCATGCCACTTTAACCCAGCAGAGAAGCAGCCTGCCCATACTTCCCTCGCTGCCTGCGTGTCTAGTGCCATAGCTCAGAATGAATGGGCTTTCCCTCAGTAGCTCTGCCATGCTGTGCTTGACTGATCAGCTCATGGGAACTTTATGGATTAGTGACATGCAACTCCTTGTGTTGAAAAGTTTAGACTTTGACCTAGGTTTTTGTCGAACTTAGTGGCCTTTTATGAATGATATAGTTATCTAAATCTATCATTGTTATTGTTTTATTCATTTTTATCTATCATACTCATTAACTATTGTTTTTCATGCATGCATGGGCTGTATGATGTTGGGGGCATTTACCCTCAACTCTAGTAAATCTGACCATGCTAACTTGTATTTGCTTGTATTTCAGTGATTTATGAAAAATATGTACGTGAATCTTTTTCAAACCCGGTGATGGATATTCTGAAAACCATTTTCATTACTTGATTCATTAATTTCTTTCACTCTCTCACCAAAGATTTTTTGCTTAACTATGCAGTGCAGACACATATAAATTTTATCCATTATATTATGTACAGAAGACTTCTGTAATCTTAACCCATTTTAAGAACAGTAAATATATTTTTGATAACACACTGTTCTAACTCATGAATCTCATTGCTATTGATGTAGCATGACACTAAATTTCCAACACAAGGAGTTATATTCCAAATTTGTAAGCATTATATAATATTTCATGTCTTTTGTTTTTGTATCAAAAACTGTACATTCAAAATTCTCTGTAATCATCTTTTGTAAAAAAAAAAAAAAGAAAGCTGATAGTATTTGGTTTGGGGTAAGGTAGAACCCAATACTGTAATGCCATACTATGTTCCTGAGTTTTTTAAAATTTTGCCAAATTCAGTAGTCATTGTATTTACTGATTAATTGATTTTTGATAGACATGATTGAGACAAATTCCTGAAAGAATGTAGTCTTATTAGGCTTCCTTGATTACAGCCATTCTTTTGCTCTTAAAATTAATCTAGTGATGTTAATTAATCATTTTCCTGGAAGTAAATCATTATTAAAAAGGGGCTTTCCCTAAAACCGAGAAACCCAGGTCTCTAGTATAGAATAGGGAAAGTTTTTGCATTTTCTTTTGTTTCTAAAGTAACATTCAGTGATGTTTTTGAACATTAAGGAATGTCAATCTTCTCTTGTTTTACTCCTTTGTTGATTGTTTCCAGTTTTATCATGTTTTAACTGCTTTTAGGTCTGATGTTAGATCTGTGTAAATATGTTACGTTTAAAGGTCTATCTGTGTCATTTTTAAGAAATAATTTTCCTATTTATGAGCTTTTTTGTTTATTTTACTTGCTTATTTTATGTGTATGCACAACCAACCACTTATCACATTTTATTTGCTAACGTTAGTACTTCTGCTAATTTAATTTTCGTAATGGTCATCCCACGTAGGGTAGAAACCAAAGTTACCCTACTTTTATTCAGCTTTTGCTCAACTCTGTTGGTTCCTAAATAATTCGGCACAGATATTTGTTTTAGTCCCTCAATTTTTATTTTGCTTTTAATCCATCAGTATAGCATCTTGTATTTTTACAGACTGTACAGTGATAATATTTTTTTGCCTTTTTATAGAATAATAGCATTTTCTGAGCTTAAATACCTTTTATTCCTTTGTATAATATGTTCGATTAAAACTTTCTAGTAGACTTCTGTATTAACATGCCAGAAATGATAATTTTGCTATTGTGTAAATACCTTTTGCAATCTTAAGATAACTGAGGAGTGCATTAAGGAAATATGAAACCTTGCAATATGTATTATAATAACGATAAAGTGCTACAAACATCTGACAATTTTTGTATATGAAATAACACAGAAAGTCAACATTTTTATGCATAAAAAAATCAGTATGGAAAACTTGTTTCCATTCCAAGAAGACAATCCAACATATGCAACCTAGGTGTGAAAATGAAGGCCCTTTTTATTAAATTTCTTTTCATGCAATGGTGAAACTTAAATAACATTAAATAATTCTATTGGTGCATTTTTTTTTTTTGTATAAATTTATTAAGTGTAAATATCTGGTTATTGAGTACTTTTTGGTGCCAATAATGTCTAATGGACTTTAAAAAAGGTTCAACTATTCTTAGACATCTAAATGTATTTGATTCATAACAATACTTAGAACACAAGTGTTGGATTCCAGAAAGTAGCCTATCAGATATTTATCTTTCTGTTGATATTCCCTACTTTATTAACAGTTTCTAAATTTCTATATTTTAATTAGGGATTTTTGTCAATAATCCTGGTGTTTTTCATCCATGTTTCACATGAAGAGTTCTATGAAAGATTTGATTTCGCTGACAGACATTTTCCCCTGAATGCAAGGATGATGTAAATTAAACTACAGTCGAATAGCAAATTTTGAAACTTAAATAGATTTAAAAAAAAAACTATGTTTGCTTCTCTTTTTCATGAAAATTATTTTACATAGTCAGTGGGGAATATTTAAAAAAATGTAATTTAAACATTTCTTTGAAATTTTTTACTTTTCCCACTATATTTTTATAAGTGGGTCTGGCTGTACTTAGTTATTTCATTAAAAAAAACTATCTGTTGTCTGTAGCACTACCTTCTGAATTTATGTAAAATTTAATCATTTTTGTAAATTGAGTCATATTATTTCAATTTTAGTGTATTTGTGACTATTGAAATTGAGGTATATGCTGGCATGGCATAGCAGCATGGTAAACCAGTGGTAAGAAGGACCCCTCTGTACCCTAATGACATGGTTGTAGGTAGTGTGATTCAGGGTATTTCATGGATCATAAATAAATGAATTTTACATGTTTTTACTGGGTCTCATGGTAGTTAATGTAATGCTTGTAAGCGTGCTTGTAGAAATAATTAGTTTAGCATCTGCCTTGTCGACTATGTGCATATATGTAACAGAGGCTTGTAAGTGGGAGCGACTAGATAACTAGTTCTTAACCTTTTTGATCTATGGGACTTGACAGGAGTTGGAATTTTTTAATAGTTTTGCTTAGATATAGTTTCTGTGCATGCTGAGTGATTTTTTATATTTCTTGAAACCTCAGTTTTGACCTTCAATTTTATTTTGTTACACTTATGCTTTTCTTATAAATAAATCTTATAAATAGTTGGGGATAAATATATTTACCTTAGATTGGGAAGATTGAATTTGTTACTTTCGGTAATCAACTTTATGAAGGATTTATTTTCCTTCTTACCCATGATCACTTGGTTGAGAACTGAACATAAAAATTTTACCTATGTGCTAGAGTTAAATTCTACATAAAATCTTAGCACTGTAGTTTATTATTTACTGAAAATATGGTAAGACCTTTGACTAACTTAAAGGGATACATCACACATTAAGTTTATTTTTTCTGAGATTAGTTTAATATCTAATATTTCTTTCATATATGTATTTTACTAACATGGTTCATACTTGTATTGAAAGTATTGAGAAAGTCTCCCTCAATTATTTTTCAGTTTGGTAATTAGTTATTACTATTAATAATAGCAAAGCATTTTTTACTTCTAACAAAAATACAGATGGAATATTTTCAATGTTATATTATTTCACGAACAGGGATATTGAACCAATCCAAGTCAATTTGGTCAAAGCTCTCATCTAAAAGCTACCTTGTATCCTCTAAAATCAAGGGGGGGGGGTTGAGGGAGTACCTAGGTCGTTGGACCTTCAAACTCCAGTATAACTAGCCTCACTGGGTGAGGCTTGAGCTGAACAGTTACAGAACGTGTGACTTGAAAGTCACAGTCAGCTGAGGAGTGGCTAGCTTGATGCTAACCCCCTCTTGATTTCCCCAAGTAACCTTGGTACTCATTTTATCGACCCCGGAGGGATGAAGGGCTGAGTCTGCCTTGCCCGTGGACCGGGATTTGAACCCCGGGCCTGTGGTGTGGGAGCGCAAAGCGCTTCCTCTACGCCACCGGGCTTCTGAATCCTCTAAATTTAGGAAACAAATTAATTCACTTTTTTATCTAGATAATAAATTAAATAGATTTGTAATGGAATGCAATATTTCGTTATTTTACTAATGTTGTGTTACTATCCTATTAAAAAACTAGACTTGTTCTGGTTCTTTGTAATCAAAGTGTTTGTACTAGCATAAACCTACATGTGGTGTTTACTTTTTTATGATGTTTATTAGTTTGCATTTCAATACTAGTTTAAAATTTCCAGTACTTGAAAACTGCTTTTGTATTTTTAAGCATTCAAATATATTTCAAAGCAAAGTGTATTTAGTCCTTGTATTCCTTGCTGCCAAATTTTCATTATATCAAACAACCAACCATTTGCCAGTGGACTTGGTTAAATGGTAACCTATCTGTTATGTGATATAGCTTGAGGTGACTAAGTTTGTGATGTTATTGTATTTGAAAATCCCAAAATGTATTTCAAAGGGAGAAAAATCAAAGACTATTTTCAGAGTAAAAACATTGGCGCAAGTATTGTTCTGTTTACTAGAATTTGGGTATGCATTGTAATATTTTGGTTTTCAGCTCATGGTTATTTTAAACTGGTTCTTGTTAATATCCCATTATATTGTATTTATCAGCATTAGATCAATAAAGTGAAAATGGTTTTAGAACTTTTCATTTCTTTATTTATTTTCTGATCATTTTTAATAACAAATAATCACATATTCCATTCTATCTGCTGAGTTGAACATTGATGCTTTTATTTATTTCGAGTCATTCAATTTTTAAAACTAAATATTTTTTTAGAATTTAGTAGGCTTACCATACGTCCTCGGTTTCGGAGGCTGTCCTGGGTCCCAAAATATCCTGGGTTTTCGTAATTTTAAGACTAGACAAAATTTTTTGTGAAATTTTCGATAAAAATTTTCGAATTGCATTTTTTTACCTACTTCTACGGCTTCACTTTACTCATATTTAGACTGCTGAAAGGGGCAGACTCTCTATTTGTACGGTCAAACACCTTTTAAATGTGAAAATTAACTCTGAATTTAATTGTTGTGAATTTTATGATTTAATTAAATCTATCACAGAATTTTTGAAAAAAGTGAAGTCAAGTGAAAAGTACAAATGATTAAATAAAGTATGTTATTTCAGCTTAAATATAGTTTGGGTTGGGTGCTTATTTAGTTTTTAATCTTTGATGGACCGATAGGTCAACAAAGTGTCCTGGGTTGAGCTCAAGAAAATATGGTAAGCCTAGAATTTAGGGAAGTGTTTGTGAAAACACAAATGCAGGACTTCTAGCAAGGACCTAAAATATTTAGAAAAATACTTCAGGGCTAGACAACATTATTAGTTAATTTAAAGTATAAAAAAAATCACTGAAAAAATCTTGAATTCTTGAATTTGCTTAAATGACAGATGAATGAGAATGTGATTAATAAAGTCAGATGCATTATTTATTCCCTTGGGTACACAGAAAATATTTTCATAAGTGGCCAATATTTTTTATTTAGATTACCAAACAAAAAAAAACTAAAGAAGGTTACAATATAAATATACATTTTCAATTATCAATGTATGATCACTGAAAATTCTTTCCCCGATCATCATTTTTCTAAATACCATTACACTAATTTAAAGAACTCCATTCTTTGGCTAAAAGATTATTATTGCATGTTTTAAAACTCACCCCACGGTTCAGCAAGTGGTCCAATTTCTATCAAATTTATGATGTAAGCAGTACGGATACTTCTGTACCTCATGCAATAATTTTTTTCATTTTATTATGTTTTGTTTCGTTAAACGGGCCTTGGCAAAACGTCCTTTTGTAACGTTCTCGCACTACATTAGGTCCGAGCTCTTTAACACGATGTATCTGCGCCCCCCCCCATTCCTATTCGAAATATGCTTGTCTAAGTCCCCTCTACCTCCCCACCAAATACTGATGATGAATTCTGAATCACCCTGTATAAGAGACATTTGCTTTTCAGTGCTGTTGGGGCTGTAGGTCAATAGTAAACGTCTTGCTAAGAAATTGGGAAAAAATTATGAAAAGATCAGCATCTTTTCCTTCTTGGGAAAATTAGTAAAATGAATCCCGAAAAAATGGATATTAAATTTTTAAATGCATCTTAATTACGGAGCCTTATTGACTTTGGTAGCTAGAACTAGTTCATGTTCATGCATATATCCATGCAAAATATTTTTTCTTATGAAAAAGGAAGTTTGTATGACCTACTAGAAAAGCAAGATATATGACCAACTACAATAGAAAAAATAAAGTATTATCGCTCTAAAATCTTAAATTTGAGTAATTTTACTCTGGGTTAATAATAAAGATAAAATTTTCAAAGTCTTCGCGTGCCACTGTTAATAACCTGCCACTGTCCCCTGTATTAGCCCCGTTAGCTGATGACAAATCAAAGTATGGAATGAAAACAAATCAAATAGAGGAGGCATTTGAGACAGCCCATAACATAACATAATTCTCCTCGTACCTAAGTGGCACATAAGGCCTTTAGCCTAACCTGCCACCCTCTTTGGTCCGCCGCCGCAGCAGTCCTTGCCTTGCCTGGTACCGGCTGGTCCATCCCGCCTGGCCTCTCTCCTCCTCTGCCATTCGTTTCCATGATGTCAAGGCCGGTCTCCTTTTGCCCTCAGAATAAATCCAAAATAATATTCGCCTCCAAATCCAATCATAATATTCGCCATGAGAAGTATTAGCAGAAGGGCGGATCCAGACCAGATTTTCGGGGGGGGGGCCATGTCAGAGTCGGAGGGTATTACATTCGAAATTTTCAGTGCCTCAGAAATTTTTTTGAAGAGTGCATGCTTATAAGCAGCTTTTTAGGGGTTTATAGTAACTTAGAGGATATCCAGGGCCCGTGCCATTGTTTTAGAAAGTGGGGGGGGGGCGAAACCTTTTTGGTAGGGGCATAACAATTACTTATGTTCCGCGAGGTGTTTGGCTCCCAATTTTCCGAGTATAACATAAATAAAATACGAAACTTTGTTAAAGTTATAAAGGTTTCATCAGGTAATGCTAGCTCGAAAGCAAAAGGGGGGTTCTGGGGGTCCTCCCCCAGAAAATTTTGTGAAAATTGGCTTCCAATAGAAGTTTTTAACTCATTTTTGTACATTTGGTACCCATTGGATAACACCTACAGAGAGCAACTTCTTGTACTCCTAAAAGGAGAGGAGAGAAACAAATTCAAGTAGAAAACAGTAAATAAGTAACCATGAGAAATTAATAGGGGGTCTGGGGGGTAACCCCCTAGAAAAATTTTGAACATTTGCCTCTAAAAATAAAGTTTCAGCTCATTTTGAAAGCATGAACCACAGAATTTTCAAGGATGAAATTATAAATAGATGCCAAATTTTGAAAAGGACTGGGGGTCCTCTCCCAGAAAATGTTTGCAAATGCGCTCTTTCAAACTATATAGTATTCATCTATTTTAAAACTTCCCAAAAGAGAACAGCTTCTTTTAAGCGGAAGAATTTTCATGGGAAAAACACTCTAAAACAGATGTCACCTGTCAAAATATTAAAGGGGGGTTGGGGGTTCTCCCTCAGAAAATTTTTTGAATTTTAGCATTAAGAAAGTGTTTTTTAAGCTATTTGTTAGGGTTTCTCGGGGGGGGGCCATGGCCCCCAGGCCCCCCCCCCCCTGGATCCGCCACTGGGCCCGACTTACAAGTTTGGGGGACCAGGGCAAGACCCATTTGGGACATGTCTGAAAATAAAACTTAAATTTTATCTGACTTAAAATCACAAAATCAATCATCTTTAAACCAAGTGTAAACACTGCGTAAAAATTGTTCAAAAGCTTTATACGTTTATTTTACACTTATTTCACATTTTCTTAGCTTTTTGGGGGCCCTGGGCAAGTGCCCCGAATGCCCTCCCAGAAATCAGGCTGACCATAAGCAGGGGAAACTCTCGACTCAAGTCTGCTTTCACGAATTTTCAAAATAATCCGAAGCAAGTGAATCGAATGGGAACATTCCCAGCTGGGGTGATAGATAAAAATTAACACTGGTTGTTATCTAAAGTGGATGCACTGGGATTCGAGGATGGTCCACTGGTAGCCAAGGCGAGATTCTGTCACTACCCTTGACTCTGATGGCTCCTCCAGTGCTGTGGTACCTCCTGGTGTGTTCGGTTGCGGCGTTTTCTGCGGCAGAGTCGGGATTGGGGGACCTCCTTAAGGACGAAGTGATCGTTGATGGAGGTAGGATTTTCTTAAAATGTTCAAAATTGTACTTTTAATTAATCAAGATTGTATATTCGACCCAACTTTTAAAAATGAAAATTCTGGAAACCATGTGCAAATGTATTTTATGGAAAATGTTTGATTTTGTGAGAAGAATTTCAAAAGTTAGTAGGAGATTTTTAGAATGAGACAATGAGAGTAATCAGTGGCGGATCTAGAACATGAGCAAGGGGGGGGCTAACTTAATCTGATTGAGGATGATTATGAAGTAACAAGCCGTGCTTTTTACAATATTCGTTAATGTCTTAAATATTGAGGGCAGTGTTGAATGTAAATGACTAGTATTGTTAAATATAATTAATTAATTAGTGAATTAAATTAGTTAATCATTAAATATATCAAAATATTAATAAAGGTTACAACCGGGAGGGTTTTTTTTTACGATGATTTGAGTCAAATATTTTTTTTTCAAGAATATAGATCAAATGTGAATTTTCGTGCACTTAATTTCAATGTTTAGCGAATAATACATCCATCCCGAGGCATAAGGGGGGTTTGGGGGAACCTCCCCCAAGAAATTTTTTGAAAATTTGACCTTAAAAAGTTGTGTTTTGACTCATTTTTGGTTATTTGGGACCCTTTGAATGTCACACGAAAAAGATGATTTCTTGTACTCGTTTTCAAAGGAAAAAAAAACTGTAAGATATAAGAATTTCATGGGGGTGGTTTCTGGTTTGAACCCCCTAACCCCATCTCTATTTTCACAGAGTAAATGTTTTGTAAGAGACTTAGCGCATTAGACCCTTTTAAAAGAGAATCTTATAAAAACCAGGGAGTTAAAGATCTTGCAGAGGGGCTAAAGCTCATAACCTTTAAGTTGTGAAACAAATCTATAAAAATGTAAGGGGCTAAGTATTTTGGAGGTTATGCTTTGTAAGGCTTAGAAAGCTCATTGGAATCTACAAGTTCTGAATCGCATTTATATTAAAGTGCTGAAAGCTAAAGATCTTGGAGGGGGCTAACGCTTTAGGCTAAAGCTCATTAAATTGCGAACTAAATACTATAAAGCATCGCAAGGAGGCTAATTCTTTATGGGGGCTAAAACTCATTGGCCCCTTTAAATTGTGAATTGAATGTACACAAACTCAGGGCTACAAGCCTTGTAGGAGCTAAAGATCATGGAAGGATTCATAAGGGTTAAAGCTCATTAAATAGTGAACCAAATATATTTAAAAACGCAAGAGGGCTAAAAGCTTTGTAAAGGCTATTGAAGAGCATGGAGGGGGCTAATGTTTCATAGGGCTAAAGCTCATTAATTTGTATACAAACAAAAAAACGCAAGGAGGCTAATGCTTTTAGGGGCTAAGCTCATTGGGCCCTTTAAATTACGAATCAAACCTTCAAACATGCAGGGGGCTAATAATTTGTAAGGGCTAAAACCTCTAGAAATCCTTAAATAGTAAATGGAGTTTATAAAAATGCAGGGGGCTAAAGATCTTGGAAGGGGCTTAATGCTTTGTAGACCCTTTGAATTGTGTAAAAGGCTACAAAAAACTGAAAAAAAGTTAAAAATTTTGAAAATTTAAACAAAATTTTCTAGACTTAATTTTTTTTTCGAAAAAGTTCAATTTTATGTAGTGTAAACTTAAGTCCCAAGGGGGGGGCTATAGCCCCTATAGCCCCCCCCATAGATCCGCCACTGAGAGTAATATCTAGTGGTATTTCACAACTATAGACCACAATTAACTTTCCTTCTCTCACTTTGGTTTATGTAAATAAGGATTTCCTTTTTTGTTTCATATTTTCCCTTTTTATTAGAACAGTTAGATTATATTCATTTCGTGAAAATGCATAGGAAATTATGGGATTTCAGGAAAACAGACAATCCCGTTTTAATTAGCTGCAGTTACGAATCTCAGAGACTCTCCTCTTGATTAGTTCGTGATCAAATGAGCTCAGACGAGTCATGTTATGTTAAGATTTCGGATAGATTCTAGGGACACTTCGTGTAGGAGAGAAAAATTCTGAAAGGAGGGATATAAGGAAAATGAGACCCTTCCCTTCATGGGAAGATGAGAGAGCCCCTCCAGGAAACAGCAAATTGTTCTAGATAGCTATTAAATCCCCCTGGGAAAACTTATTCCCTAACTACGAGTAATATCCACAAAACTTTTTACGCGTATCCTTGCCTTAATGGATAAAAAATATGCACATGAATGAGTTTGGCTAAAGAATATTTCCTTGACTAGGGCTTCCAAGTACACCTATGGCCATGCATTCCCGATGGCCCTCCGATTCTGGTTTTACAGGATTCGAGACAACCGCAATTCCAGGAAAATATTGCAAACCGGAACAGTGTCATCCCGGAAACTGTTTGGTGGTGCTGGGACAACCAACATGCATTTGTCCAGCTGGTTTCGATGCTCAAGATGGAAAATGCATTAGTGAGTAAAAAAAGCCTTTTCCTTTGCATCGGGGGGAGAATTTTAAATAATGTTTTTAAGTAAATAACCACTGATTTCATGGGTGTAGTAGGGAGGAGCAGCTGCCCCCCCCCCTAAATTCTCAGTTTAATTATTTTTGAAAATCTTTATCAAAGCAATAGTACATAATTTTCCTTGAAACTTGTGTGGCTTACAAGAAGCGGTTCTGTTCGGCCCAAAGAGTCTCAAAATGAGCTAAAACACTACTTTGAGGGGCGAATTTTAAAACATTTTCTGGGGGAGGATCCCCAGATCCCCCAAGGGTGTAAACGTACTCGCCATGGTGTATGGGGGGGGCTGGGAAATAATGTTGAGTCAACCCCTATTCGATCACTAGTATTCACAACATCAAGAGCAAAGGTAAGTATCCTTGACCCCCCCTTAACATGACAGCCCATGACTGAGATTTCTTAGGATTCTAAACTTCATTCCTTGCAAAAATTTAATTTATTTTCAACAATAAGCTAACTGCTTTTTCTTACAAAGACTAGGGGGCTACCACCCCCTTCTCGCTATCGCTCTATTTTAAAGTTCTTATGTTTTATATTGTTTTAGTGAAGAAGTGCAGTGAACCATACTTGTGCTGGCCTGGAGTATGCATCTTCAAAAATAACAGAGAAAAGTGTTTATGCCCAGAGGGATATTTGTCTACCATGGGAATATGCAAGCGTAAGCCTCAAATGAAATTTTTTAAAAAATCTAGGTTACAATTAACGACAATTATTAAGTAAATTGATGTTGATAAGAATAATCTTTTAAACCTAATCAGTAAGAAAAATCTGCTTTTGAAGGACAAATTGACCAGATATTAGCTTTTAAAGATTAAAAAAAATAATGACATTATAGTGGTAGATATTTAAAATGTACAGGGTTGTATTGACATTTCCGAACACATGTTTGATTAATTTTGATTCCAACAAGATATTCACAATGAATATCTATGGAGAATGAATATAAACATCATACAAGGGGCCCTCTGAATCAAAACTAGTTATAGGCATGGATGAAAGTTTTCCTGTCCAGTCAAGGGATGAAAATCCTTCCTTGTGATTTTCTTTAAAACATAAAAAAAATTATTAAGTAGATATGATAATTAGGAGTAATGAAAGAGCATCCTTAGTAAATAAAGTTAAATCTGGTTTAGTTCTGGAAAATTTTTAAGCTTTTAACCCATGGATTCATATAATAGGTTATAAAACTTGTAAAGACATTATAAGGGATGCCTACTTTTACAGAAATACGACATCTTTGAAACAGTTACATTTTGAAAAACTGAATTTTGGATAGTTAAAAACCTTGTTCTCTAAAATATTAGTCTCCCTCCAATATAAATTGATGTACTTCTGAATAAATACTAGTATTTAATATTTGAAGACACAGGTAAAGAATGTTACCATGTTCATGAAAACTGATTCTAAGAAAAATGAATTTAAAGGTTTTAGAACTCTTTTCTCCTGCACAGCCCAAATTCATAGTGTAATAATTCTCGGGAAAAATAATGATTTGCCAATGCTTATTGCTTAGTAACTGTAAATATGCAACGGTTGGCGATTCAATGCCATTTTGGTTGGAATGGATATAAACCATTCTTCCCCCTGATTTTCATTTATATACTATTAATAGTTCCATACTATTAATAATCAATGGGGTTTATAGTTGAAGTAGTACTAAAGTAGTATACAAATTAGAAGGAAAGAAAACTGACCTATCCTTATTTAAAATATCCTGATTGACAGGTTTTGAGCAGTGCAAGAGCTCAATCAATTGCTTACCTGGTCTATGTTCAGTTGTGGAAGGAAAAGAAACATGCTTCTGTCCTAAAGACTTCACCTCTGAAAAAGGGTTTTGTAAACAAGCTAAAGGTAATTTCACAATCTACCCCTCCTCTGGGACTTCACCTCTTTTTTTCTTTGAGTGCTATTATTTCAGGCTAATGCAAAGTGTTTTCTTTTGGTGTATTGATATATATTAACTTGGACATGGGACCCATTTAGAAGGAGGAAGGAAATGCCAGAAAAATAATTGCAACCCAGGGAAATGCATTGTGGAAAATAAAAAGGAAAGCTGCCTCTGTCCTTTGGGATACACATCAAAAGATGATACGTGCATGGGTAAATGTTTTTGGCATCATTTACAAAAATCATGATTAGATGAACTACTTGCTAATTCTAGAAATGTAAAATAATTTGTGGGAAACTCAAAATGTTTTTATAACCACAGTTGATACAGCTTTGAGATATTTTTTTTATTATTGATTTATTGTAATGGAAAACCCTACAATCTTAAAGTTTTATTTACAGAAAACCATACTCATATATGCAAGTTTGTGTACCACAAAAAAATGTTAAATTTGCTTAGCATTAAGTTAGTACACCATTTAAGGTATTTAGTGGTTTCCCATTTTAAAATATTCCACAATATCAATATGTTATCTTTAGTTTGTAGAGTTTCATGTTTCCATACTTTCTCTGGAATACAAGCAGAGAACTATGCAGTATGTAATTTATGAACTAAACTAAATGTATTCTATCTTTTTACAGAGATATCCATCATGCCAGGAAAGATGAGTACAATCATGATGATGATTTTAGTTGCTTGTGCATCAGCTATTTTAACTATTTGTATTGGATTAATAGTTTGCTGTATCTTTTCTCAAAGAAGATAAGGCACTCAGTTTTCTTAAAATAAAGAATATTTTCTTGCGGTAATTAATATTTATTTTAATGTACTCTGTAAACCTAAGAGAAAGGTTTTGAAATGCTAAATCATAATTTAAATTCACTTTTAGTAGTTTTTTATAATATTTTTTAAGGATAAGATTTTTTTGAGTAATGCATGAAAGTAGACTTATTATCTAATAATTTACAGAACTCTATAACAAATGCAAATACTCATGTAAAAATATTGATATTTTAATATATATTAGGCGTATTAGCATAGTGAAACTATAACAAAGAAATATATACACATTTTGGGAGGAAAGAAATCATTGACTTTTTGGTACTTCATAGCCTGCATTATGGATTTCAGGTTCATATGTTAGGAGAACAATCATAACCCATAGGTGTAGAAGCAACTGCAAAAAAATATTAGACACTTAAGTTGCTTAAAAATACTGAATTCTAGAGGTTATATTCTAAAAAAAATATTCTAGATATATGAAATATTCTAATTTCTAAATATATGAAATATTCTAGAGGTTATTAGTTTTGACTACAGCAAGTATCTTTTCAAATTTCAAATTTATTAACAAGAACAAGAAACAATAGAACAAAACAAAACTAATACATAAATACATACAACACAATAGTATTTTAATCTTCCAAACTGTTATAATCTACTTACCATATAAACAATGACAAAGACTCTAGTAATAGGATATCTTCTAAAAAATACTCCTAATCTGATGCTGTAAAGATCACAGAAAAAAATTACAAATACTTTTTACAGTTTAACTATAATATAATTAATAAAAACATAAACCTTGATACAATATACATTTAACTAAATTCATAAAAAACAAATTTCAAAAATTCAGAACTTAATTTAAATAAACTAGACTGCATTGCATAATTAATGCAGGGACTGTCAAGAAGTAGAGGAAAGAATTCAAGTCATATACTCTGTGAATGTGATTATTACTCAACCCAAAGATTTTAATATCTTGGTTAACATTGTATCGAACCATGGGAGCTTCAGAGCATTCCAACAAGACAACTGGTGAAATTAATTTCTGCCATTGATCTATAAGATATTAGTGGGACCAATTGGGAGACATTACAATAGACCAGTGAATCTCAACATTTTCATACCCAATGACCAGTAGATGCTCTATCAAAGCCATGACAGACCACATACACTAAATAAACCTGTATAGGGTTAGTGTCAGTTATTGAGAAATGAACTAAAAAAGGCACCACAGGTTGAGAATCACTGCAATAGACCATTGGTTGCATTGCTAGGGCTTTGTAGCCTTCCTACTGCAAATATTTCATTCACACAAATAAACTATGCTGGTTAAGTTTAAATACATATTTTCCATTTTTAAAATAAAGATTTTTAAATTAGTAAGGGGGAAGTTTTCAATGTTTGATAAGACGCAGCTATTTGTACTTAAACAATTAACAACACATAGCTCAACCTAAAATTATAAATCCATACCTAAATGCGTCAATTGTTCCATAAACTTTCTTTACTCTTCTTGTTAATGGACTATCAAAGGGATTTTCAAGAAACACAGCTTTGGCTTTTCTTTCAGAAACTAAAATCAGTAACAGAAAACTAAATGAACTAAAGAATGTGAAATACGGCTACACAAAAATCAAGAAACTAATTTAAATGAAATAAACTGACAGTTTAAAAACATTAGAGAAAATATATATCTTCCAAATATTCTTCTATACTCTGTGAAAACTGTGCATTCAAGTCTTAGCACACAGTAAAAATTAAATTTTTCAGAATAATGTATTTGACACAAGAACACAAAATTGACAAACCAACCTGTTTCATTGTTATTGATACCAACATATGTGTGTTGCTGCATTCCAAAGTTTTGAGCTTCTCTCAATTGTTGCTACAACAAAAAGTGAATAGAATATTATTAATTTAAAAAAAGAGATATTAACACTTTTTACAGACAGTGAAAATGTAGATGCTATTTTTCTGGAACATTTCAATTATTTAGAGTAAACCTGCCAACTTAAATAAGACCTTAAGCATATTTATATTTGACAAGTGTTGCAATTTAACCCTTTTGAAACTGGCTGAGACAGGTTTTTGATAAGATTAAATGTCAATCTTGGGCAGTCTAGGATCGAAAAGGTTATAAGTCTTGGAAATAAGAAGACACAAGTATCAATAAATAATTTTACTAAAGATAATATACTGGTGTATGTATATTTTAGTTTTCTAAATATTTGTAGGACTAGGAGAATAACCTATAAATTTAATAAGATTTTTAATGGGCATAAAATACTGATTTGGACAGAATAAACTCATAATAATCATTTGGACACAGGACCTTGAAGAGTAAACAGTAGCAATGATGAGATATTGAAAGTAAACCAAATACCCACTTGATTAAATTTTTTAATTTCTTTCCCACATAAATGCACAGTTTATCAACATAAAAATTCTGAATATCATTACTTTTAGCCTATAAAATTCGCAGATTACCAATTGAAAGAAGTGACTTAAAAATCAAGGGTGTGGTCTATTATAATATATTTATTGATTTTTATACCAATTGATTGATCAAGAAATGAATATTTTGAATTCTTTTTTTTTTAATATGTGTAGTGAATTATTTTTGTTAAGTTTAGCAAGCCAATGATAAAAAAAAATACGATAAGTGCAGTTCATATTCAAATGTAGTTAAAAGGGACAATGTGCCCAATCAATAGGGTACTTTTTCATAGAATTGCAATAAATACTAACCTCTAATCTTTCACGTTGGAGCACCAAAGAATTCTTTTCTGTACTCAGAGCTTCCACAATGGTTTGTTTCTGAATGAGATTTTCGGTCAAGGCATGCAGACGAGATTCCAGCTCATCTTGACTGACAGAACTCAAAGATTTAGCAGTAAGCTTTAAAAAAAATCAATATTATGAACAAAAGGAGTATTTTTGGTTTAAATACTTTTGGGTCATAGATAAAACCATTATATTAAACTTTTTTGTTTGAAACTTTAAAATGCATTTCTTTATGCACGTTCAAAATCGCTTTCAAAAGTTAAGTGAGTTTAAAGTAGTGGTTCCCAACTAGTGGTCAGCAGACCAAAGGGTTCACAAAATCCTCGGTAGAAGAGAATGCAATCTGGTCAGATGACAATCAGCTGTTGAATATGTAGTAGGGATATAAAAAAGGCAGCACTAAATAGGGTCAGGACTAAATAGTTAACTACACTTTTCACAACTAAATTAGAAATGGCAAAGTACAACAAAATCTTTTTGAAATGAAAAATATTAGCAATGGTTACCTTTAAGAGCAATTTCTTAGCAATGAGTGCCTTTTTAGAAGTGACATAATTAAAATTCAGTACAAAAATTCTTATATCGTCATAATTTTTTGAACTATCTTCATATGTGGTAAATGTCTTATTATATACCTGTGGTTCGTTTCCTTTGAATTTTGTTATGGTAAAGCATTATAAATGATCCATGATGAGGCTAAGTAGTCTATGGACCTCTTTGAGTTGGGAACTACTAGTTTAAAGGCATGTGAGTAGAAAATTTTACCTGTCGTCTGAGTTTATCAATTTCAATTTCTCGGTCTTGGAGTCTACTTTGGAAACCTGTTTTTGTTCTGGTTAAATCTTCTCTGAGAACTTGGAGCTCCTAGAAAATACATTTTCATTAAATTGTGATACTTTAATAAGTAAAATAGTTTTTTTTAAATACAATTCTGGATGCACAATAATGGACCTTGTCAGACAAGGAGATGATAAGCAGCAACAAAATTATCGCAAATAAGGAAAACAACTTGTATGAAAACACTTTTTTCACTCTTCCCATTGTTAGAAAATGTTCAGTTCCTTTCTCCAATTTATTTTCCATTTAGTGATTTTCTACTCTGAAATACAACCACCAACAGGTTTTCCCATGCTACAGGTTTCTTTTAACCATTCATTATAGTTGGGACATAGGAGTCATCCATAAATTATGCAAGATCAAAAAGGGGGTTCAGAAAAATCTTTCAGGGAGAGCGGGCCAGTAAAATATCATTTTAAAAAATATGAATATATTAATCAAAACAGCAGTGAGGTTAGACTTTTGAGCATTCTCTCCTAAAACTAATTAATTGTGATAATTTTCAACCCACAAGACAATAGTTTTTAACAGGGATTTGTATCCAAACTTTTACACGCCTATGTTATGCAGCAAAAAAACATGCCCAAAACCGATCAAAGAAGTTAATTTAACCTAAACGTTTTGGGGTAAATCTTTTGTAAGAAGCTGTGGGTGAGGGAATCATACCACATCTCACTAAATCTCACCAAGGGGTCCAAATTAAAAAAGAGAACACCCCTTGTAATTAACAGACGTCCCCATAGTATTTATGATCACTGCATACACACCTCTTTCAGCTGGCCACATAACAGCTGCAGTTCCTCCTTCTGCGTCCTCTCGAGACCCAGCTGTTCCTGGAGGGTCCTGCAGCGCTCTTGCGCGGCCTGGGCATCGCTCTGGGACATCTTCTCCAGCTCCTGGATCTCGGAGCGGTACGTCTCCACGAGCTCGTTGGCCCTCCGCAGCTCATCTCGGATCAGGTCCCGCTCTTGCCGAACTCCTTCTACCTCCGCGCTCAGCAGTGAGGAGGCGGCCTCGCTCTTTTCGATGCTGTCTGCTTCCAGGTTACCTTCTTTCAGGCTGGATATCAGCTTCTCTTTGCTCTAAAGGAAGGAGAGAAATGGATTGTGAATCAGCATGTGTGCATCATTTGTTGTAAAACAGTGGTTTCTATCTGGCGGCCCTCTGTGCCCATTAGAGAGGCTCATGGAGCTTTCTGATGATGGTGGTTTCAGGGCGGGGGCTATGGAAGCCATGAGAACCCCCAAAGAGAAGAGATTGAGACCCCCAAGAGTAACTCAAAAACACATAACAAATGCTAAAATTAAAAACAAAAAATTTCCATGGGATGTCTCTCATTTACTAAGAGTAGTTAAAGTCGTTTTTATTCGAAAAAAGAAAAATTAGAAGTTGCGTGATGGTAAACCCAAAAATTCTCCCTTTTAGTAACAAAAAGTTAGGGGGCGATCCATCTTGGGTGTTGCACATGGGGGCTAAAGCTTTTAAAGAGACAAATAAGCAATTTTCTCTCAGTATTCTCTTTCTTTGGTCAAATTTAAATTCCCAGAATCGTGGTAACCTTGAAGAAGTGACTTAGGGTCTTTCTCCTGTAAGTCAATGATATAGGTAGTTTTCTGTTACAAAAAATCCAACACTCAAGCAGCACAGTTTAACATTTAGAATAGGTTGAAAAAGTGCATGTCTTATCTTAGGAAACATCTTTTCGATTCAGATGATAGTTTCCTCTTTAGTCAGAAAATGACATTTTTAGTATTCTAATCCTAATACTCTTCTTGACAACACAATTTCTTTATCAATTTTTATTGTGTTAAACTGATTAATGATAAATCAGAGAAACTTAAAGTAGAACAAATATAAAGTACTAAGACTAAATAATTAAAGGCATCCTTATTTAACATATAACTCGAAGCAATGATCCAAAAAATTTGACTATTTACAAAAGAAATCATCAAGTTCAATACACTCTTAGAAAAATTAAATCAGTTATAATAAAACAGAATTTAATACAAAAAAAAACCTCTATAGAAATACATATTAATAAGGAAGGATTTTTTTTTAAAAACTTTACTTGTAAAATTCTCTGAGCCTTTTGCTTGTAATCAGTATATTCTTGTTGTACAGCTTCAAGATTACTGTTAGATTGCTTCTGTTGCATAGACAAATCTTTGCATCTTTCTGCAAAATCAAGTTTTTACCAAACTTTTTACAAAAGGTGAACTGTTCAAATTCAGTTCTTTGTTAGAAATTATCCAATGAAACAAATTAAGACTTTGGAAATATATACTAATATATTGCATGTCAATATACAATGAAGGTAATCTTACTCTTTAAGAAATAAAAATATTAATTTAAGAGAAAAAGTTGAAAATTTGACTGCTACCATTTAATTCAGTCCATTTCTTCTGCAAAGAAGAATATGAATCTGACAAGTGATGATGTTCCTCCTCCATTTTGCTCACCTTCTGCATGTGCTCATTCTAAGGAACAAAAAATTATCAATCAATTTTATGCTGGTAATTGTTAGCAAACAGTTTCAATAATTTCCAAAAATTGTTTAGCTCTTACGTTATTTTAAATATCCATACATTAAATTAAATAGACATATATTTTGTTTCTTGGAAGAAAGCATTTTTATGCAAAAGCATCACAATTTACCTGGTTTCGGCGAAGTAAATCTTGTGTTTTGTTCAACTCTGCCTCAAGCTTTTGCAGTTGTTCTTGCATGACTTCAATGGTTTTGTTCTGAAGAGAAGCACTCTGAGCATGTTCTTTGATCATTCTGAAAGCAAGATATTTTCATGAGAGACTATAAACAAATAAAAGAAATCTTACAAATCGTAGGCTTACAGGAGAGAGGTACTATGTCACTTTTCTATGTATGAGGTTATTCCAAATTTGTCGATATCCCATTGCTTTATTTTGCATTATGTGATTTCTTCAGGACTCTTATCCCTTTTCATCTAGGCGAGATTTTGAGATTCCGCTTGTTCGTTATTGTTGGTCCTTCTACCGCTTTCAAAAGGTTCTCCTAAAGTGACTTAGTGCTTTTCTCATGTGAGCCGGTGATTTGTTTCTAGCAAGTTTAATAATAATAGTACAGAATAAAGATTCACAGCATAATTGAATCATATAACTAAAAAATATTAAACACAGTTTATTATGATGTAAGTAATAACATTAATATCTAATCCAGTTTTTCAGTTACAGTTCCTACAAAATCGCTTGGAAAGTACAAATTAATTACATAAAGACAATTAAGCAAACACTAATATTAGTTACATGTTACACAATACATAATGATATTAAATGCACCAAAATATTTCTACTGTTCAAACATTAAGAAATCAATTTATTGCATATTGTAGACCTACCATTTTTTCAAACTTAAAAAGCAGGTATTTTTTCTTACTATTACTATGCTTTATATAGGAACTATATAAATAAAAAAGTGAACACGATATTTACAAGATTAGAATGGATTTAAACAAACATACAAATATGAAAATGGGTATATTTAGGCAAAATAAAATATAACCAAAGGATTAGCAATTTACATAAACCTACAAATATTCATAATAAGCTAAACTAAAAAAGCTATAAATTAAGAAAAATCACTTAAAAGTATTTACAATTGCAGAATAAATTTTCAAGTATTTATATCCAAACCTATCATTTTCGTTTTCCAAGTCTCTAACAAGGTTCTTTTTTATGGACAGCTCTTGATCAGCCTCTTGCAGTCTCACTTTCAAGATAGCCAATTGGGAGTCTTTTGCATCTATAGCTGCTATCATGTCCTTTTCTCTTTCCTTGAGTTCTCGAACCACTTTGTCGTTTCCAGATATTTGGGAATTCCAGTGGTTTAATTTTTTCTGCATTCTCTTCAGTTCTGAAATGTAAAAATTTGACACATTTAAAAAGGATTTCATAGTATGCATTTTGCAAAACCGGAGATGCAGACAAATTGTGCTAACATTAAACGATGTAATGGTCCCATAAAACGATACATATTGTGTTATGCTACACACTCAATCCCCACTCAAGGAGTTTACTCAAGGAGTAATCAGGACTTGTCAATTATGATAACTTTATCGGATTGATATTATTAACTATGATTACAATAAGTGGAGTATTCACTTCTGGGACTAAAAATTACATGAGGCCCAAAAAGGGGAGAGGAGGTCCAACAGAATCTCCCCAGGGGGAGTGCGGAATCATTAAAACCTCATGTCAACTTTTAGGGGGGAATCAATTAAAATCTCACAGTAATCAACTTTAATTCAAAAGTATTTATATCCCAACCTAACATTTTCATTTTCCAAGTCCCTAACTAGGTTTGAGCTTCTCATAATCACTTCCGGGTTTTAGTTGAGAGAAAATATATTTTTTCTTTTATCTTTTTTCCATGAAAAAGAAATTAGGAAAAATATGTTCATTATTCAAAACAGCTAATTATTAGCTAGTCAGTCGTGATTATGTTATAAGAGAATGTTTTTGATTTCAATAAATTTTCATCAAAATTGTATCGTAACTTTTTAATCTGTATCTGCACTAAGGCGAAATCAATGTGCTAAGAACAAATCAAAGAAATTTATTTATTTAAGAGTTATAGAGAAAATCTCTTGTGATAATTTGAGGGGATCCAGCAAAATCTCACCAAGTGGGAGGGGTCCAAAATTTGGAAAAAACCCCCCATCAATTTATGGATGTCCTCTAACCCAAAATGTATCGTTTTATGTGATCAATACATCGTTTAATTTTATTAAAATTTGGACACATCCCCTAAAACTCTAGTTTCCAATTTCAAAGGTCAAATTTTAATAAACATACAATTTAGTTAGGTTAATATTTTTGCACCACTTAATTATTTTTTCCAAATTATAATTTTTTGAGACTAGTTCCAAATAAACATAAGTTGCATGTATTTATATACAAAATATTATTCTCATGTAGTATTATTGTTTATAAATTTTATAATTATGGGAAATTTTTTAGATTAACCAAAGTGACTAAAGGATCATGGTGCTGAGAATTGATATTCAGAATCACTGCTCAATTAAAATACATTACACACACTAATGATTCAAATTAAAAATATATTTTCTTAGTACTTTAACTAACATACCTCCTTCAGCTTGATGTGCTCTATCCTGCACATTGGAGAGCTCCGTAGAAGAAAGTGAAGCCTGACTCTCTACAACAGAAGTGGAAGAAACTTGAAGCGCTTCAATTTCTTTGTCAGGTGCTAAGGACCCAGCTACTTCTTCACTATTACCTTGTTCTGTAGTAGAAGAGACATTTTCATCAGGAGCAACTGTTTCAGATGCTTCATTGTTTGAAGATTCAGTAGGATCTAAAAAGAAAATAATAATTAATATCAGGTCATCCATAAAATTACAGAAGAGGATCAGATATGGGGAGAGAAGGCGGTTTGTTATGTGCGATATAGATATAATATGGCAAAGGGGAGAAAAGTCCAAACTTTCATAACATAAAAAATTAAAGATGTTTTTTCTCACTGGCTGTTTCCCTAAAAGAAATTTCTTTGACAGTTTTGAAAAAACAGTAATATGATTTACTAATTGAGATGCTTGCCGCAACAATAAAGCTAACTCAAACGCAAAACCATTGAAATTGAATTGGCTGTTGAGCCTTAATTCTCAAGTTAGGGTCGATCTGGATAATCTCCAGACAAAAACCAATTGCATATTAATATTACAAAAACTATAAAGCTTATAACTTTTGGCATGGAATAAGTACACTAAACAACACTTCAAATACTTTTTTCATTTTTTAAAGGCTTGTAATTGGAGCAAATATGTTTAACAGTTGTCCAGGAATTACCTCGGAGACAAGGTTAGTTCCTGAAAACTTCAAGAGTAATTCCTGGACCATAACAGATGTAATAAAAATAATAAAATAAAATAATGTAAATATCTATACTTCATAACAGATGTAGTTAAAAGATGAAATATTTTAAAGGGTATAGTTATATTATCACAGTAATTTATAATATTATTACTATAATCACAGCTTACTAGATACTATACAGGCTAGCCGAGTTTTGAACAATGAAAACCATTTGACAACTTTTCCCGCTTGGATCGCCACAAATATAAATACAAATACAAAACTGACGACCAGCTACAGGCTCATAGCCCAACAAGGCTGGTCCTATGATTATGAATTCCCCAATTCCCACAGCCTATCCAGTTGCCTCTTAAACTCAAACACTCCCTTTGAATAAACTATATTTTCTGGCAACGCATTCCATGTCAATTACCCTATTGAAGTAGTAGTACTTCCTTAAATCCCGATTGACATGTGTCTTATTTAGTTTATACCCATGGCCCCTTGTTCTGTTATCCTTGCTGAAACTTAAGCCCTCCGTATCCCCTTGCTTTACCAACTTGAATAGCTGAATCAAATCCCCCCTCTCTCTTCTTTTTTCCAGTGAATACATGTTGAGACTGCTCAAACGTTCATTATAATCCAGATGTGTTATCCCCTTAATTATTTTTGTAGCTCTGTTCTGTACCTTTTCAATTACCTCTATATCTTTCCTCATGTATGGAGCCCAGAATTGTACTGCATATTCAAGATGAGGTCTTACTAATCCCTTGTATAAAGGCAATATTATATTCTTATCCCTTGAAGTTATAGTCCTTTTTATGTACCCTAATAACCTATTTGCCTGCAGCTGTACATTGATGACCCATTACAATTGCATATTAATATTACAAAAACTATAAAGCTTATAACTTATTATTTTTAACAAGTCCTACCTATATCACCCACCGCCTTCAACACTGTGAATATGCTTTGCCAGTTTGTCCAGTATTGCCATCTGGATTTTTAATGATTTTTGTACTCGGCTAGCCTGTATAGTATCTAGTAAGCCATGCTATAATCATGCTTAACTAATTAAACATAATTTACATACCCTCTTGACCTTATTTTTAAGATACAAATACAGAATTATTACTTTTGAAATTCCTTACATTTTTAAATAAAGTATTTTTGTAAAATTAACAAGCCTTTCAGTCTAACAACTTGTTCAGGGGTCTGAGACTTTTTTTTTAAAGGGTTCTCGATCCTGCTTTTGTAAAAGTTGTGAAAATCTGTTCATGATTTTGTAAATTTGAAGTTAGTGTTAAATTAGTTTTTTTTTCAGCCAGAAGCCTTTTTTTGGGATTTAATGTTGTGGAAATAGGGTCCATATTTGTAGTATTGTGAAAAATAACACAACTATGTTTTTCAAAGAGCTGTAGTTTCCAAATTGCACATGATTAACATTACAGCTTAATTGGAGCGGCAGAAGCGAAACTGTTTGTAAAGTGTCCGTTTAAAGGCTAAAATACTTCATGAATAGTCCGTTTTAAAGGTAAAATATTTTGTGAAGTGTCCGAAAATGAACCCAAAATTCTTCTAAAACTATTCCCTGTTGTTGATTTATTTCAATGAGAAACAGGGACAAACCGTTAGTTATATGCAACTTACAGCACAGCTTCGATAGAGTTCTCCAGTCGCCATGTTTACCCATAGTCAGTGTTGTCATCATTTGAGCTGTGGGTAATGGCAGCTGGAGGACTCTTATCGAAACTGTGTCCAACTTACTTTTCTCACTCTCAGGGTTCACAACCTCTTCAACAGGAATTTCTACAACAGCCACATCAGCCTTTTTCAGAGGGGATTCAGATTTCGGCTTGGGCTTCATCTGAGGCTCGGTAGTTGACTCATTCAGAAACCTCATGAGCTTCTCATCATCACTCTCGGGTTTTCTTTTTGGAGCCAAAGTGCTAGAGCTGTAAGATGATGGTTTGCGTGCAGAAGGGGGTGCAGAGGACAGTGCTCTTCGAGGAGTGGAGTATGCAGACTCTGCAATGGAACTATCTACGAAGGGTCCACGGTGAGGGCTGCTGTTATTGCTATGCGATTGAGGCTTTCCTTGCTTTTGAAGAGCAGTTGCAGCAGTCTGGTCGACTCGGTTTAGCAGGTCTTCTGCCTTGCCAGCAATTTCAGAAAACCAAGACATCCTTTATCTTTAGTGCTACATAACTAATAAAAAGATTTATAAACTTGAGTAACTTTATACAGCATGCTCAAATATTATTTTTTTTAGTTTTATATTTATATGGAAACATTTTTGAAGGAAGGATTAAATAAGAAGATATTAAGGATTCCCTATTATGTAATTACTGTCAAATTCAGCGTCACAGTCTATGAGATTTCATAATGCTATTCAGATTCAATAGGACAGTCGACAGGAAAATACGCAAGTACCAAAGTATTTTGATGAATATTGGCAAACAAGTGTCTAGAAAACTGCTGAAACACAGTACAAATGCATTGTTAAAAGATAATATTACCTGGTAAACTGTAATCAATTGAGTTTTGAGTACTAATTCATATAACAATTCCAAATAGCTGGTAAGTTTCAGAATAGCAAAAGAAAACAACCAAATTATATTTCATCATAATTTATAAATTAAATTGGTAGGTATGTTGAGTAAAAATTTTTGGATACCCCGGTAAGAGATGTTAAAGTTTTCTTTTAATCTATTTATTAACAAATATGATTCATGCGTATTATCCCATTTGAAAACATTTTTATCAAAACCCATTGATTGTTCGATAGCTGTGCCGCTGAACGAGATGGTTGGTTGGTGTCGTGTCCATGGGATAACTAAAGGTAACCATGTGTATGCAAAACACAGCTGGCTATCTCCTTAATGTTATCGGAGTATACTCTCGAAGTGGGAGAATTCCCCAAGCAGAACCAGAGATCTTAAAATGGCAGCGCAGTCAAAAATATGTTCTGGTGTCAGTGGAATGTAATCACAATTATTGCGTTATAATTACAATTATTGCAGAGACGGTAGGTGCTGAACGAGGTAAAACACAAGTATCCAAAATATTTACATATTGTTTAAAAATTGGGGTAGTACAGAGAATTTGTATCAGCTGGAATAAGAGTCCTCCATTTGGCGACAGCATAACGTTCGCCAAGTTGGTAATCCGATCGACAGCCAACCTCTCTCCCTCTGCTAACTTTGCGATCGGCCGTGGAATCGTAGGTATCTCGTGCTGGCCGCCATGTTTAGTCACCGCTGAACCGATAGTTCAGCATTTACTTGCGTTTTGTTTTTTAAAAAACTTTACTTTAAATATTTAGTTTAAAATTAATCCATTTCATAATTTTTAATTAAGATACTATTATTAAAATTGATAACAGCCCGTTTTAGTCTTTCTTTTTTGTTTTAATTATCCGGAATAGTTCAGGTCATGCGCAGTAGCATTATATTAGCTTAAGCATAGTAAATGACAAACTACGATCTTACTAAGAACATAATAGTTACTTTAAAATAAATGCATTTCATCATTTTTAATTAAGATGCTTTTTTTTAAACTTATTTCAGCCCGTTTTAGACTTTCTTTTTGTTTTAATTATCCCGGAACGGAATAGTATGTCATGCGCAGTAGCGTAGTAAATAAATCTAGAGAAGGCGTTTTGAAGAGATCTTCAAAAGCCGGTTTTGAGAGTGCAAAAGAAAAGTTTCTTAAAACTGAATATAATTCTAAAATTGAATTATAATGGGTGAGTGAAGAATTATTTTTCCTTAAAAGAGTGATTAAACTGTTCTAATGTGTTTGCAAATCTATTTTACGTGTTGATTCAAATTATATAGATGTCGCCCCGCTATCATGCTGTCTATGATCTTCTGTGTTTATGTGTATGAATTTCAGTTTTTAAAATTGTTAAAAGTATTGTATAGATATAGAATAGGATGTTACCTAATATTTATTGTTTCAGCTTGTTTTACTTGCTTTATGGGGTTTTTTTCTTCGAAAATCGGGTTTAGTGTTTTCGTTAGTCGAGCTGTGGGTAAACATTGCGGCCGGGTTTTCAGCCAGTGCCAAGTTGGCGCCGGCTGAAAACAGTCGCCAAATGAAGGTCTCTTAATCCAGCTGATCCGAGAATTTTAGCTTAGTGCAAAAATTAACGATAAATATTAGATTCTGGCAACCCAGTTCAATAGCAGTTGAATTGCATACTTGCCGATAAACAGCATACGCAACAAACCCAGACCGTTAGAATTTACCAAAAATTGCACAAATGATCTCCAATTATAAATAAGCAGATCAACAAAATTAAAGTTCTAAGGGAACAATTTGATAATTTAGGATAAGCCAGGTACAAGCATCGAATTTTATGCTAAATCACCATGAAACTAATCAAATACAAAGTATAACACCATTAAAATATCTAAATTAGCACTGTTTCTTTTAATTTGTGTTACATTTTTTGTGTAAATAATAAAACGTTGCCAATAGAGTCCGTCTGGAGAAATTTACGCCCGGCTAATCTTAAAGTGCGAACAATTTTTATAATATTTACCTACATATTACAGAAATGTCATTACAAAGCAATGATTAAATCTCTCCACGAAATTCTCCTGTACTAATCAGCAAAGTAACGCAAGTAAAATAATTAAAGTGTTAAGCATAATTTTTTAGAAATGCTAAAATGGAGTAAAAAAATATGGCTGGATTAAGCTTAAAAACAAACAAGACAGTGAGTAAAACTGACACGTAAGGGTATCGCACAATACAATAAAACAAACTCAATATCGGATAACAAATATTATTTCCTTCCCGAAACTGTTTAGGAGTCGTTCTATATACAATCACGGTAGTATTTTGCAACCTAGCTTACCATAAAAAATGCTTTTATTCTAAAACGGAGATCGCGATCTCTTTTCGTCGAAATCAAAACAAAAACAGAGAAAGAGAAGATTTACTTCTACTTTAACTGCGTCTACTATTCATTGCCACTGATTTTACTATAATACATTTATTTAGTTTCGTTTTCCTTCTGATTGAAAATGATTGTTCAAAAGAAAATATCACGCAATATATATATGCATTTTTTCTCCAAGAATAGTGTAGTGTATTCTTTTTACTGTAAGAAATCCACTAAAAATTTAATAAAATAGAATATTTAACTTTTGTCTTCTTTTAATTTTGACACATATCTAAAATATCTGAAGCAAAGATCTGAAGTGAATAGAATAAAACTTCCCGTTTCGTTTCGTCATTTGTTATTTGGAGATCGCGTTTCGTCTGCTGTTATTCTTATGTTTTCCTGGAGTTTTGCTTAGAATTGACGAGTTGGGGGGCAAATTTCGCTCCTGACCTTTGATTTGTCCCCTACTCTTTTGCAAAAGGATCACCAAATCACTGTCCCATCATTCCAAAACGTACTCTCACCCATCTGAATGCGAAGAAGATCTTATCAGAAGATACAATAAAACATCTGTGTTCACTTTTCGCATATCTTATTAACTAACTCGTACCTATGGATCTCGTCACTTCATACCAATCTGAGGAATCGGAAGATGCATCCTTGAAACAAACGAATATGAAAATGAATCCGACAGTCAGCGATTTGTTTCGCTTGGACTCCGATTTCATCCGGAATCCCGATGTCATCAAAACGGACATTGACCACAACAAGAGACAGTTCATCCCGCCCGACAGCTTCCGTCCATCGGCTCCGAAATCCTCTTCGAAAATCGTTGATTTTCTGCATTTGGAAAGCAGCGACAGTGAAGAGGAACAACAGTACATCCACGACAACATCAACAACTTGTTGAACTCGGCGGCCATTCTGAACGACATCGTTACGGGGCCTCCCCGACCCAGCGACCTTCAGAGGGTGGCGGAGCCAGAACAACAACCTCTGTTGAATGCTGGACATTTGACAGTGGGGGCGGGCTATGACCTGTCAATGACCAAAAGGAGCAGAACTTATGAACAGAGCTTTGAAGCCTCGGTTTCCAATGCAGACGTGTCCAGAAAGAGACTAAAGCCTGAACCTTCTTCCAGTGGCTCTTCAAACAATGTTGCTGTACAACAGCCAATCAAGTCTTCCACCTATCTGCTCAAGCCGGTGGTGTACCGAGAAGAGGAGAGGGTGGTTTCCTACCTCAGCAACACTTCCTCTCGTATACCATCCCAAATGACTCAGACTTATTCTGCCCATTCCAGTGTCATCAATGCTCTGAAGTGGTGTGTCCCTCGGTACAGTCACCTGCTGCTGAGTGCGTCTGCTGATGGTACTCTGAAGGTGTGGGACATCTTTTACAAGAGTCCTCTGCAGTGCTTCTACCACAGTCTGGGGCTGAAGGCTGCCGAGTGGTCGGTCAGAGGAGAAGTGGTGATCACAGGGGGCTATGAGAAGAGGGCGCTTGTGTATGATGTACTGAGTGGTAGGTGGAAAAAATACATTGAGATTGAACTTGACAAAGAGTAGAATTTTGATCAAACTTCTATGCATCTAATAGAATATGTTTTAACAATTGTACCGAATGATTTTTTACCTACCTTTCTCCATTTTTGGACCCTTCACAACATATTTTACCTTAAAATCAGACCCTTCAAAAAGTATTGTAGCCTTTAAATGGACGTATTGTAGCCTTTAAATGGACACTATTTTTCACAATACTACAAATATGAGACCCTATTTTTATAAAAACTGTCTCCTTACTAAAAAGACCTAACTCAATGCTAACTTCAAATTCACAAAATTATTGGTAGATTTTTACAATTTTTACAAAAACAGGACCTATGGACGTATATAGTAAGGGGGAGGTTTAGGGGGTCCAGCCCCCCCCCTTAGCCCAAATCTTATGTCAGCCAAACAGAAAGGTTTCTGTCCCAAATATCCAAAAAATGCGTGAAAATACAACTTTTTCGGATCAAACTTCACAAAATTTTCTGGGGAAGGACCCCCTTTTCTGCTTGAGATCATGTACTAACCACAAAAATTCACATTTGGCCTACATTTTACTCGAAAAGGGAAAACTGTTAGAAACATTTGTGGTTCCAGAACCCCTTTGAAATGGTCTAGTAACGGCCCCCTAGGTCCTGAGGTCTTAAAGGTTTTGCACCCCCCCCCCCCTCCAGTCAAAAAGTTGAACTTGCGCATACTCCATTTTCTCCCTCCTCGTGATAAAGGTTAACCTAACCCCTTGCTACGCTCATCAGGGGGGATTTCAAGGTATACAACCTCCCTTTTCCCTTTCAAAACCTCAAACTTTTACTTTTTTTCCATAGAAAATGACCGACTAAAGCTACTCCTCAATGTAATAGGGGGTTTTCAGGGGTCCTCCCCTAAAAATGTTTAAATTTTAGTATGCTAAAAAGTCTTCTAAAGCTACTTTTTAGGGGGTTTTCAGGGAGCTTCGTGGGCTGCATGCAGCCTGCCAGTTGGAAAACCCTGTTTTAGCTACACTTTCAGTGTCCCCTGAATGAAGTTTCTAGGACCCCCCTTTTTAAAAGCTATAGCTACATCCGTAATAAGTAGATATAAGTAAGTTACAATGCCAAAGTCCAATTCTTAAAAAATGTCTGACCACATTTTCTACCTGTGAAAAGCTCTCAATTTTTCCTTCTTTTAGAATTTAAATTAATGCTGCAAATTTCCCAATGGTGAATTATTAAAAAAATAACTGGGGTTGTATTATAGGTAGTTATGAAAACTTGTACATGATGGGTAATGGTTGCATTTGTCAAAGTTTTGTTTTCGGCTAGTATCAACTCTAGGCAATTAATAATCATAGAGTAGACTACATTAAATCTTAAAAAGAAGAAGTGAAGGAAAGAAGACTAAGCGGCCGACATACGGGCAAGCAAATGTCTCTAACCCACCAACCAACCAACCAACTTAGTGCTTTCTCTTGGAATAATGAAATCTTTTTTAATTTATGTAGTTATGTTAATTTATGTAGTTAGTAGTTTTTTAATTTATGTAGTATGTTTAATGTATTAATACCTAACTTTTCTAAGCTTATACTATTTTCTTTTCCTCATGACCTGATATCTTATTTTCTCTTGTTAGGCATAAATATAGTTTCTTACAACATTGGCAACTATCTGTCATGCATAACAATGCATCCAACTCAGGAAGATGTCTTTTTGTGTGGAACTCATAATGAAATTTTAGCTTTTGATCTACGGGTTAACTCTGATCTTCCCATCAGAAGATTTACTTCCAAATGTGAAGAGGTAATTGTTTTTTCTATTTTCTCTTAAGAGGTAGGTAATTGCTAAAATATACAAAGATTGAAATACTATTAGTGTATTATGCCTATTAGGACTGGGCGAATGTTTCCTGATATGAAAAAGATCCTTTAACAACAATCAACTCTAAAACTTGAACATCGCCTAGTCCCGGTCTTACTGTCTATATATTTTTTCATATCTTAAATATTTATGTGATCATCTGTCATTTCATTGCTTTAGGCCACTGGTTCCCAAAGTGGTACATATGGAACCCAAGGGGTGTATAAGAATGAAAATGAAATTTGGGGGTCCATGAGACTTGATCGCATTTTACCTGATAATATGGTAATATCTAAATTTAGGCATTCAATTTTTTTTCTATATTTATATACTGACTTATTCCATGAAAATTCTGGGGAATAGCTTGGGGGCTCAAGCTTTGAAAAAAAAAGAATAGGATGGCCACTGGATAGCCACTTGACCTGGACACTAGTTAAGTAATTAACACCCGCAGGCTTGAAGGCCAATGAAGTGAAGATGGGCACTGCCTGATGGGCCAGTAGGCAGATTTATTTTTAATTTGAATTTTTTGCCTCCAGTCCATAGCAGGGTTGCCAACTACTCCGGAACTTCCGGAGTTTCCCCGAATAAGTACTGAAAACCCGCGAATCCGCAATAAGAGTTTAATACTCCGGAAATCGGAATGGGACGATTCAGCGCCGGCCGTTTCGGCACAAAACCAAAAAAAAAATTTTTTTTTAGTTTTTTCTGGCGCCGAATAGTAGTAGAGCCAAGGGTCACAGTCAGCCTATATTTCCTATCAATCCTATATTTTTGAAAAATTCCCGATTGAAAAAATCCCCAATTTTCATACATGCTTCCGGATGTTTGCCTGTAAAGGTGGCATTTTGATGGCGTGGTCATGGGCAGAAAAAACAACTTGACGGACGGTTCGCGATCGGTGACGGTGCGGGCGCGAAAGTTTTTGGGATCGCGCGCGACTTTGCTTCAATAACCTTGGCTTTTAATGCTTGTTTTTGGGGAAAATGTTCACTTATTGTAGTTCAAATGTGTCCAATAATTAGCTGGCAAATTAAAATAAAATATTAGAGGAATTTCTTGTTGTTTGCAAGAAGGCAAATAGAAATTTATAGTTTGAACTTGAGAGTTTTAATATCAAATAAAGAATTAAAAGGTTTGAGGATATAGGGTATATGAACATTTTAAAGTAAAATTTAAATTTTAAATAATATTATTTAAGCATTATTTAAATTTATCAGAAAGAAAGTCTTACAAAATCTTCCATATGGGTAATTTTTTGGGTGTGAAATTAAACTTCTTGGGCTAAAGTTTTTACTCCTGTCAGTGTTAGTTTTTCATTTTCTGCTCAATTTATACATTTTGAGTCAGAATAACTATTGATGATTACTTACAGTTTTATTGAAAGTATAAGGTTGTTTTTTATTTTTTAAATTTAAATCTGTTAGGTTCATTTATTTAAAAATTGCATGAAAATATTTTCTTGGTATACTATAGAGCTTAATTAAATTTTTATTCCTTTTTAAGTTATATTCTTGTAAAATACTGTTTTCGCGCTACTCCTGAAGTAACATAAAAACTCCTGAAATTTTTTTTCTGGACCCCTGAAGCTATCTAGAAAAGGTTGGCAACCCTGCCATAGAGTCATGTAGTCACTGATTCAAACTAAAGCAATCTTCTTTAGTAGCATTCTTTTAGCAAAATTATCCTAAAATCGATCCTAAGCTGCCCGAGAGTATCGGTGAATCCTATGGATAATTTGGGGCGAATAGGACTGCAAGATGCGAGAGTTAAGGTCAAAAAGCACTACAATCAAGGAAATTGTTATTGTGAAATTTGCGAGAAAAGTGTTGTGGCTTGTATGTAGAAAATTGTGAGTGAATTGCAGCAACAGTGCAAGGACAGGAATCTTCTTAAAGAAGTGCAATTCCTCAAGAAAACCTTTCTTGCCCCCTGTTTTAGCTTGCTCTTCATAATTTTCTTAGACTCTTTCACTTTAACAATTTTCATTGATCATAGTGCCTATTAGCCTGAATTCTACCAATGAACACATTTATAGCCTCATTTAAAGAGCTAACTAAAGCTCTTTAAAAGCTTTAGTTAGAAAAGTAAACACCTTGCTCTTTGGATTGGTGACAAAAGAGTGCAACATAAAAACTGTATAGTTTGATCATATAGATTTGAAAAATGTTCAAATGAAGGTAATTTCAGAGATGTGAAGGAAGGTTAAAAGTAAGTAACAAAATAGTTTCTAGTGAATATTTTATGTTACTTTTTTATAACATAAAGGGTGGTCTTACTTTCTGTAATGTTTAGTTTTCAATATTCTATTGTAAATGTTATGTATAAATTTATTAAATTTCTTCTAAGGTGCTTGATATGGTCTTCTTGGATGGAAATGAGTTTGCTTGCAGTACCAGTATTGTAAGCCGTGACTCAGAAGATCGAACAATTATGGTGTGGGACTTTTCTAATGGGGCCATTTTATCAAACCAAATATTTTTAGTAAGTATTATTTTCACTGATTATCATCCATAAATAAATATTTTGGGAAAGAGTTTTTTAGAATACCTGCCTTTCTATATACAGAGATGCCAACCATTCCGAATTTTGTGGAATCATTCTGCATTTTGGCCTGTAATCCCAGAATTGGGTAGAAAAATTATGGAATAACAGCTGTAGCACAGAATAGGAATAGGAAAAAATTGTTAGTCCATGTCTAAACAACCTGGAAAACCTTGAATTATGTGGAAGAATTGGATAATTTGAAAATTTTATGGGAATTTTTCAAAAACAATCCCAATTTTTCTTCATGTTTTTCAATCTTTTTTCATGTTTTAGCAGCTATTATATAAAAACTTTTTTTTTTTTAATTCCCTGAAATCATTGCATTTTGCATGATTTATTCTCAGTATCAACTTTTTTGCCAAGCTCCCAAAAGTACCTTAGTGCATCGCTATAAAGTCAACTTCTCTGTGCAATTCACTTGTGTGGCAGAAATTGTATTTTTGGAGGGGAGATGTTTGATTGCAGATGGCCAAAGCTAAAGGTTGGCATTTCTGTATTTTTTTTCAAATCAAATCAAATTTATTTACAAAAGACACATAAAAAGTTTACACACAAGAAAAATAAATTTGTATTTATTTTTGAAAGATGTCTAGTTATTTTTTGAAGTAAAAAGACCATAATCTTTTTTTCCAGGAACGTTACACTTGTCCCACCCTGAAAGTGCATCCTTATAATCGTAGTTTTATTGCACAAACAAATGGGGATTACATAGCAGAATTTTCATCCCAACGACCCTACAAATTGAAAAACAAGCGATTTATGGGTCATAAAGTAAGACTTCTATTGTTTTACCATTATAATATTTTTCCATTTTTAACCCTCTCAATCCTTGACTGCCTGAGATTGCTTTTAAAAAGCTACATTCAACCTTTTATGAATGAATGGAGGTGGGCCTTAAACATAATTATGGGTCATTCTTGAAACAAAATTTAAAAATATTTTATGAAAATTAAAATAATTTAGTAATAATGATAATAGTAGCTCTACTATGGTAAAATTGCTGGTGTTGGGATAAATTGTTGATAACTTAATAAGTAATTAAATTTTATTTTTTAATGGACAATTCCCGTATTTTTAAAAATATAAGTAAAGCCCTTTTTCCTGTAAAACAAACTGTTCTAATTTCAAAAATCAGTATTAAAAGTTTCAAAAAAAATTATTAAATTAGATATTGGAATATAAAAATAGCCAAATTTGAGTTGACCTCGAAACGCTCATGACGTCAAGTGGTATGAAATGTATGAAAAGCACTAGTAACAGCCAATAATGAATTTTCTTGATTGGCTGCTACTAGTGTTTTTCATACCACTTGATGTCACAAAACTATTTGTGACGTAGCAGCCGATTTCGCACCCTTTTTAAAAGACGAACTTTGCAATTAAATAAAAAAATAACTAAGCATCAGAATCAAAAAAATTTTGCGACAAAATTTCTTTTTCAACCATGTCTATCAAATAAAAAAATGCGGGAATTGTCCATTGGGAAAAATTCTAACGTGATTTATGAAAAGCGTTCTTACTATTCACTTGTTATTACAGGTTTCAGGATATGGCATTGAATGTGATGTTAGCCTTGATGGGAAGTATATTGCCAGTGGTGATGCTAATGGGGACATATACTTTTACAACTATTTTGATACAAGTCTGCTTCATAAATTAAGTGCTAGGAATGGCATTGCTACCAACAGATTGAAATGGCACCCAATTTTGCCTAGCACCATTGCTTCCTCCACTTGGGATGGGCAAATTCAGTTATGGAAGTAGTTTTATTTGCGATTTGGATCCTGTGATTTTAATGCTTTTAGAGCTATTGTTTAGTACTCTTCCATTTTCAGTATTGTAAAAAAAATGACCTAGCTACTTGAGATGCTCAAGATAGTGATGTTGTAAAGCTATTGTTGTTGCCATTATAGTCTAAGAGCCAGTAAACAGATGATGACACATATTTTAGGAAAGCCTTAAATTTTCTCAGTGAGTCAGTTGTACCTACCGTACATGAGGTGGGGGTTAGTTAAGCCCAGTCGCGGTAGGTTCAGCGTTGCGCAGGTGTGTCAGGTGTGTTAATTTGGTGAACTAAAGAAGTATTTTAGGAAGGCTGCCGTTTTGACATGTCAAAGTATATTATTATATGTACTCAAAAACAACATGGCAGACGATTCCCATGGTTATGACGTCATGGCAGATCATTTAAAAATATAATAAAACGAAATGATGGTAAAACAGTCGTCATATAAGGGATTTAAAGCACCATTTACACTAGTGTCTGGAAGACTAGTGCAAGGAAGTAAGACGAAACTTGACGCTCCTTGCACTAGTCTTGCCAACACTAGTGTAAATGGTGCTTTAAATCCCTTATATGACGACTGTTTTACCATCATTTCGTTTTATTATATTTTTAAATGATCTGCCATGACGTCATAACCATGGGAATCGTCTGCCATGTTGTTTTTGAGTACATATAATAATATACTTTGACATGTCAAAACGGCAGCCTTCCTAAAATACTTTTTTAGTTCACCAAATTAACACATCTGCGCAACGCTGAACCTACCGCGACTGGGCTTAACTAACCCCCACCTCATGTACGGTAGGTACAACTGACTCACTGAGAAAATTTAAGGCTTTCCTAAAATATGTGTCATCATCTGTTTACTGGCTCTTAGACTATTAGTACAGGGTGTTTCAACAAGTCTGCCCAAACTCTGCAGTCATTCCTTACGTGGAGTAGAAAAAAAATACTCATAAAACTAAAATAAGAACATAGAGAAGAGCCATAAACTGACAGAAGCAGGTATGAAGGCACATTGGCCAGCCAGTGCAAGATTTGTGGCAGAAACTACTTTTTGAGGCACAGATGTTAGTGATGGCAAAAAAATTAACTTGGCTTATGCACAAGTTTTGAATTTTTGGTAATTTTTTCCAAGAAAATCATATTCTGGGATTATATGCAAATGAGATTTGTTATTTTTATATCATTGATAATTGTATGGCAGTAACAATAAACCTCAAGTAGTTTGTTTGCCATTTCTTAAATCTTAGGTGACCTTAATGGCTTGGCAATCATTTTCAGTAGGGATGATAATGGAAGAGTACCAACTGTTTAATGAGAGAAACTGCTATTTGTGATAGGAATGTGTTAGTGCATTTCATTGTGTTTGGAGGAAGTGTAACTAATCCTATATCTTCTATCTAATGTGTTATTACTTACTTGTTTCGGTTATTTAAATTTTGTTGAAAATTAACTTGACCTTTTTATGTATTTGATGGTTGATTTGACTTATAAATGATTTTTTAAAAAGCATGAGTCATGATGAGTTTATTATAAGATTTTTTTTATCTCTGAGTTTACATAATCATTATATGAGGATTTAATTCAGGATGTCGATGTCCACCATTTTCACTGATAAAATTGAATTGATCTAGTTAGGCCCTTCACAACCTTTTGTGCAGCCTTCTGAAGATATGATTTGGCAGAAATTGGTTTCAGGGAAGAGGCTATACATCCTAAGAACTCTCAATAAGTAACTTAGGAGCACTTTTTGGGCCAGTTAAAATTTGAGAATTTTACAGAGAACCCCAGACTCCACCCCTTAAATTTTTATCAATCCTCTTTTCTCCCCCCCTGTAAAACTCAGTACAAAAAGTGGTAGGATTAGAGATTTACCTTTTGAAATTTTAATTGACCTCCATGCCCCTTCCTCACCAGAAAAATCCATGTTAAAGACTATCTCCCCAAAAATTTTATCATGAACACAAAATGAGCCTGGTTTATTTGCAGCTCGCCACTGGACTTGTGCTTTTGATTTCAGCTCTTGAACAATTGTTGAGCTCCAAGTTGGAAACCCCTGATCTAGTACCTTCACCCCTCAGTATTCTTATTTATCTGATGCTATTACTGCACTAAAAGTAGCTATTAGTTGCATTCCCCATTTCTGCTGGAAATTTGTTAACTTTTAGATTTTGATATTCCTTATGACCATTGAATATATGTCATACTTGATTAATTTTTAAATCCACCAAGGAATGGATGAAATGAGTTTCACAGTTGTTTATTAAAATTTTGCTAAAAATCTAATTTCTTTCTGTTTGAGTATTAAAATTATTGTTAAAAATTCATCTACTCTTGCATTTTAAGAAATCATCCTATTTAAATGAGCTGCTGAGAGGAAAAACAGTATAACTTAAAATTTTCCGACTTTAAGTTACATCATTCTTGGATTTTCCAAGGCTTTTCTCCTTTCCAGAGTGAAAGTGGCTAAACCTTTGGTTTAGTTCTGTATTCAAGATTTACAGAACTAAACTAGAGGAAATCCACAAGTTTCCATTAAAAACACATTATTTCTTTAAATTTTCTTAAATGCAGTGCAAAAATTTTTCCTCTCAGCAGTTTAAATGTACATTTGTTATAAATTATTTAATTAGTGTATAGGTGAGGCCTTATTTAACAAGTCTTTGTTATGGATATTTTCCCTCAGCACATTTATGAATGTTTGTGGTTATTCTATCTTAATGTATAAATTTAGATTTATTACTTTTCTGAGAATTTGATGGCCTGGAATAAATATAAAATATTTTATTTAATACTAAGGGGCTCCCGCCCCCTGCTTGTAAAACTTTGATTTCTTTGCTTGCTCACCCTTTGCTAAAATACTTAAGCCTAGCCAAGATTATCTGCAAAATTAAATTTGGTATAGTACAACCATTTCACCAACTTAAAAACTGTTGCTGAAAAAGTTGCTACAGACGTATTATAAATGTAATAAGAATTTGGATGTATTTAAGTAAAAGAAAATACTAAATTGGGAAATACAAACATTTTCAGTTTAACTTCATAATATTTTCTTCTAATTCTTGTTTACAAAACTTTTTAGCAGCTTTAAAAGTTTAAGGGAATGGTCCTAATGAAATTGCTACTTTTTTTATAGACATGTAACTCAAACATATTAAGGCAATCACATAGGATTCCCTGAGATTGTAGATTTGATATTTTATTTTTTGTACAGATTTCTAAGCATTGACACTTTCTTAAGATTGGTGAAATTGACTTATTATGCATGTCTATTATAAATGTAGAAGTGATTGAACAATTTTCTGTAATTTTTCCATATCAATCAAGTACATTTTAAATCAACTTGGTTATTCTACTAGAAGATTCAATGTACAACATTCTTAGCAAAACCATAACCTCCAAGTCATAATATTTATTGTGCCTTACAAAACCATTGATTTTGAAATGTTCTTGTTTAAATACTTATCACCACTAATCATTTGAAATCATCCTTACCTCCTTGTTGAATGTTGACAATCAAATTTATCTGAAAAATAAGTAACACCATTATTACTTTTCCTTGTTTCAAACTTTTGCAGTAGAGAATTAAATACAAAAATTCTAATGCCAGTTATAATCATGTATTTGCTGAATTTAAAAATTTAATGAAATCATGAATGTATAGGTCAATATTGCTATATATTTATCAAGCTTTTATCTGCATTTAATTATTTTGCTTACACAGTCAAATTTAACATTTCACTTGAGAATGGTTAAATAGTGTAAAACTAATATTAAACAGCATTAGATTTGTAAACCATTGTTTTATTAAAAATAATAAATTGCTTGGAGTATCTGAATGTCAATGAAAACCTTTTTAGAGTAATTTTCATTGATATTAAGAATTAAGATAATTTCACTTCCATCTTTCTTATGCTATTCTTAGAGTATTGTTGCCTTGTGCTGTGCAAACTACGAACCTTGTATAATATATCTTGCAATCCATGAAAAACACGTAACATTTTGCAATTGCACATTATCTATTTCCAGTACATTGAAATTATTTTTTACTTTTCTTTGTAAATTTGCAGATGTGCCTTGAATCTAGTTCAAACACAGTGTAGCTAAAATGTTTCTTTCATGAACTTAAACACAAAACTATTTTATAACCAATATGTTAGTATCTTTTTACCCAATGTATTTGATATGACATGTGATTTTAATACTCTTTCTAATGTAATTTTTACAGCCCATATACCAAAGTTTTTTTATTGTGATAATCCATACTTAGACTTACTGTATACATCCCATGTATTTAATAAAGGAATGAAATTGAGTGTTATAGAAGGTTATTACAGTAAAACCTCACAGAGTGACCACCCCTATACAACGACCACATCTTCTAAAGGGCCCATTCCAACAAATTTCTTGCTCTGTTGCGCAGCATTTTGTCGCCCAGTCAAAGCAAGAGTTTCTACCTTCTTGGTAGCCTATCTCTAGCATGTTGCTTGCTCTTAATGCGATTCCACCAAAGCAACAGTTGCCTAGTAATCCCGAGAGGTAATTTTGAACAATTCTCCTCGTATTGAAATAGATTTTTCTAAACTGAATAAGAATACCCCCCATTATTTTAGAGATTTTTAAAATAAAATTTGATTGGCAAAAACAACAGGACTGGCAACAAGTAACATTATTCGAGAAAGACTTACAATTCCATTAATGGACAGAAAAATTAGGTGTGTTTACCAGGGTTTTGAAAAAGGTTTTTCCTTATTTTTCAGAATGTAACATTTTGTCCTATATTTCGTATTGTAGAAACTTATAAAAACCAGCTGTCAAAACTTTTGGCAAAAGTCCTAAACGGTAACCTAGTTGGCACTATTTTAGAGCCATTTAACAAAAAAAATATCAAATTCTCATTGGTAATAAAATAATGCCAAATTGGAGACCGCAAAGGACTTTCACCAAAAAGTGAATGCTTTCAAAAGGTGAGACAGATGGTAAAGCAATTCTTTTCTGATTTTAAGGTTGCTCCTTCTGAGCCACCACCCTTCTTCAATGACCGATTTTTCTCAATGGAAGGTGGTCGTTCAAGAGAGATTTTAATGTATTTAAATTTTAGAAACTTCATTACTATCATCTACGAAGTTAAAAATTTACACAGTACGATTTGGTTAATTTAAAGCCGAAGGGACCATTAAAAAAGCATAGTTAATTTAATAGGTAATTCAAAGGACCATAAGAAATATTTGAATGTATCAAATAAAGGACAAAGTAATTCAAGTTGCATTAATATTATAAGGGTGTTAACTGAGGGTAAGGTTGAAGAACTATTGTGGCTAAGGATTGAAAAATCAGTAAGAAAAAAATCATTATAATAAAAATATTTATTTAAAACAATTTTTACTAACTACATAAAAAATGAAAATCATCATTTGAAATAAAATTTGAACTAACAAAACACACAGTCTATATCATCTCTTGAAAGTATAGTATACCAATCATTTACTCAGTCCAAAAAAATTCATCATGCCTCTAAAATTTCAGCTTTGGCACTTAACACTATCAGGTGAAAATTTAATTTAGTGAAGCCATGAAAAAGCACACACATCTAGACAAATATTGATATTCAAAATGACATACTGGGTATGAAATCCTTTCATGTAAATACTATAATAATTAAGTTTTTCCAAAGCTTTAATGCACTTGATTGATTCAAGACACGACACAATTCCTTCCTAATGTTAAAAATAAAATACTTTCTACAAATATAAATAAGATATACCTTGTGCTTAAAGAAATTTAAAATAACATAAGTCTCACTAGTCATACTTTCTTAAACAGTTAAGCTGATTGATGAATTAAAAACTTTTGTTGCACCATCTCATGCTGTAATACTCCAACTCCTGAAGAGTCCAGATTTTATTTTATGAACAGTTAAAGGAAAAATGCTTCTGGAGGAAGAGACAAACATAAATACCAAACAATCCACTCGAGAATTTCTTTCTTCTAACAAAAGCACCGGATTTTTAAGCACAGAATTTCATATCCTTTTTCAAGAACCTCAGGAACTATAGTATCTCGGGAGAAATGCTCTTCAAAAACAAAATTTGAATTAGAAAATTAAGATATTCTAACCAAGCTTTATAAAATAAGGCTGTAATACTGAATACAACATATGAGCAGTCTTAAAAAGAGGACATTTCTAGACTTATAAGCACTTATTTAAGCAATGCTAGCAAGCTGGATTAACCCTCCTACAATGTCTATTTTAGGTAAGCAAAAGAATCAGTTGAACCACAAGCACAAAGCAGATAGACTGGTAAAAATAAGCTTTGATGTTGTTGCATATGATGATTTTTTCTTTTGTATTACAAAAGCTTCCCAGTAAATTAAGTTTCATGACCAATCCCACAATGACTTTCCTTAAAATAAAAAAACTGAACTAAAACTAAAAATTATGCAATAAAAATCAGAGAATCCCTGACATAGATTCCAATGAGATTATCTATACTACCTTAAATTAACTTTAAATATAAGTTACTTCTTTTATCACATACTTTATACTTACAAGTTGTATTAACTTGGAACAGAACGGCAAAACTCTCAAGAAAAATTAAAATATCACTAAATCACATGGCAAAACCAAGAAATTTTCAACAAGAGATAGGGATTGTTAACCATTCATGCCCCCCTCATAAAATTGGTATTGCTTTATATAGCAAGGTACCAGTATCTAACCTGAAATGATAAGCTAGTATGTAACCAGAGATTTGCTTGCCATGTTTGATTTATTAGATATATCTCCATTGGGATTGTTATAACTAATTAGAAATGGATTAGTTAACAAAAAATAAAGGGAATAGTTTTATGATTTACTTGTTAATCTTGATAATGTGTCATTTGTGCAGATATATGTTTCTTAGTATTCCTCCAGGCGGATTTTGATTTCTAGGCAAACCTATATGTTATCAAGTAAGCCATAACAAACTTGAGCTTTTCAATGATTGTTCTGACAAAATTTCAAGTGTAACTGCTTAAATAATTTTTGCATAAAAAATCAGCAATCCATTAAATTTATATAACCTACTATTCACACAAATATGGTATATATAGTTTTTATAAAAATAATTTTCGCAAGAGTAATATTATTATATATACTCCTAATTACCTCTCATTTCTCAATTAGCCTTTGTCTTATAACACAATTAGTTATTTTTGCTGCCTTGGTTGAATCATTTTAAAAATGCCATTTGAGTGATTTAAATAATAAGTTAAAAACAAGGAAACACAGTAGAAAAAATAAAAATAATTACTTAACTTTTTTAATAACTTAACTAATTAACTTTTTTAAATTGTTTTTTTTTTTTGCTAGCCTTTATTTAAGACATGATTTCTTCCAATACTTCTCTAAAACAGTGATATCATTTGAAAGTAATTTAAAGAAATAGGATATAAATGAATTCTAAATGCAAAATTGATAAACCTAATTTTATATAAGGAAAATAATATTTTTTTATCAAGTAATGGAAATGCTTTTAAATCTATTCCTTTTTCTTGCTTTTCAAAACATGGATATTTAAATAGTAGTACTATTTAAAACAAGATTAGTTTTTTAATAATCATTACTAGATTAGTATTAACATGAAGAGCAAATTTAAAAATTTCGCTCCAGGTACGCAAACAGATAAAAATACATTAATATGTTTTCAGTGTAAATTTAGACAGCACCTCAATACTACCCAAAATTAACTTAACTTTTTAATATGATTATAAATATTCCATAAGCTCAATAGATTATCCACCATTATATCAAGGTAAAAAAATCCACACAACATTGGTTCCCAATCTCATAACAACTTTTCAGTAAATATAAATTTTTAGACAATTACAACTGTCGGTAAAGATGATTTACAAAACAGCTGACTCAAGCAATACTTAACTTTAAGTAATAGCTTTTAAAGATCCATTTTATAAACAAAGTACATTACTGAATGTACAAAGTACATTTTTTAAGTAATGCTCTGAAAAGGTGACTCAAGTTCACATAAATAAAAATTTACAAACTCAAATACAGGGTTCCCCATTTAATTTTTAAAATGAATACCTTTAACTTTCTCAGTTAAAGTTTTAGAGAACTTCATATAAAAATACCAGCAACTAATGACAATTTTTTGAGATTTCTTGGTCACCACAAACATTTTGGCTTTTCTTTTTTCAAACTAAAAATAGGATACTGACATAAAAATTAGCTATTTTACGAGTTCTTTGATGGATATTCCCATTTTTAATAAAAATAAACTATTTCCCCTCCCTTATCAGGATGAATTCCCATGGAATTCCAAGATTTCTCTGACCCATGAGAACCCTGTATCCATAAAAAAAGCTATAAGATACAACTAATATCCCAAATGAAATCCCTATTGAAAGATTGAGAACCACTAGTAAGAAAAAACTGATCACAGAAATATGCTATGCAATCTACACTGATTTCATGCAGACAGTTATTATTAAAAATAGCCAAGTCAATTATTTACAGAAATGCATCTTAGGTCAAGTGAAAATTTTCAGATTTCTTATTACATTTGTTTTATACAATAAATGTATGGAACTAGATTTACATATGTTATATGACTTCTAATTACTATTTGGAGGGGCAGCGTAAAGTAAAATCTGTTTTGAAATAAGATCAGAAGAAAGAAGCAATGTAACTATCAACATAGAATTTCATTAAATCTGAGAGCTGTGTAGCTAAAAAAATATTTTTGAGTTTTTAATTATAAAGGTTATGCATACCATTGAGATTCTGTTATGCTTTACCTGTTACCATGTTAAATTATAAATTAGAGGCCATACTTTAGTCAGAAAATCCAGTTACCCAGCAACTTAAGTGTATACAATTTGAAATAGCACAAATATTTAATCATTTCTGTCTGAAAAGCCTCCAAAAATATCCTTTAGAGACCATTTGGATATATTTTTATTACATTTACCTTTGCTTTTTAATAGATATTTCTTTAAAACAGGACACATTGGAAATTCGCAATTGTGTACTTGCAAATATGCTCAAGATAATACCACATTTTGATAAATAAATAAAATCATCACAATTTTTACAACCCAGTGAATTCTTTTACCAATCCAACTGTAATGTATCCTGTTTAAGACAAGTCTTTTGACAAAAAGTAATTGCCAGGGCTCAGATTTCTCAACTTAAATTAATTTTTTTCTGATATATTTGGTTGAATATTGTTCTGATCATGGTAATTCTGATATGGCTGATTTTTGCAGTACCCTATATTTACAAATAGAAGCAGAAAATTTTTGGAAATATTCATACTGAAGTAGGGGGATGGCTTACATTTGGATCTTCCAATCTCGCAAAAGTAGCAGTTATTTTTTGGCCGACCAAGCATTACATATCACAATCAGTAAGTTGAGGAATCTTGTTTGTGGTATAAAAGAAAAATCCTTAAAAAGAAATGGGGATAAGAGAGAGAACCACAAAATTTAAGCAATATTAATGTAAATGAAGTTTGAATACATTCCTTGCAGTAAAATGCTAAAACAAAATACTGTTATTAATGCATTATTCATAAAAAGATCAGCACGGCTTACTAGATATTATACAGGCTAGCCGAGTTTACAACAATGAAAACCATTTGACAACTTTTCCCGCTTAGATCGCCACAAGTCCTACCTATATCACCCACCGCCTTCAACACTGTGGATATGCTTTGCCAGTTTGTCCAGTATTGCCATCTGGATTTTTAATGATTTCAGTAATCGGCTAGCCTGTATAGTATCTAGTAAGCCATGAGATCAGACTATAACAGATCTGACAATTTAATATCAGCTTATATTATATGGGTTTTGAATTTAAGATAAAATTTAGGAACAAACACCCTACTCTTGGCTTATATGTGGTATTTCAACATCAGACAAGGATAGATAAAAAGAGGGCATTGATCAATCAATACTTTTATGATTTACTACCTTTGTAAGGGAAGATAATCTTTCAGTATCAGGCATCAACTTGGCCTCAAAAACTATACATAATCACAGGTCAAATAGAATAAAATAAATAAATCTTCCCCTCTCTGTATCTCAGACTTTCACACCACAAAAACCATGAAAATTTAGTTCAAGCCAATCGCTCCAGCGTCTCAATCATACTATCATCCCAATCAGGTCAAGCGCAGACATTTCTGTAGAAATCCGAGCCCAAGTTATCAATAAATAAACCCGATGACACTCAGACTAAATGATGGTCTCCGTGCTCGTGACAGAACCGTTCCTAGTCCTCGAGAGGCTGTAAGTGGAGTCCGTGCTCGAGGAGGATTCGCTCCGGTGCACCTGTGCCAGCCGCCCATCCCCGGGGGGCCAGGCAGTCTGTGTCCCTCGGTCTCGGCTGCCGAGCGTGTGTCGCCGGAGCCAGCAGGCGCGGCATGGCTCTTGCCGCAGGCTGTTACGCTCGCGTGTGCGTTCCTCCAGCACTTTGGCCAGTACCGCGGCCGAGACGTAGTCCGTGTCCGTCGTGTGATCCGAAGGGGGAGGGGGTTGGTGGTTGTTGACCGAGTAGACCATGGCCGTGGGGGGGAAAGTGGGGATGGGCACACGGATTGTCCGCAGCTCGGGGCTGCTTCGGCTGTTGTTGATGTTTTGGTGGAAGTGGAGCTTCACCTTGTCCTGGAGGTCTGAGGGAAACTGTGGAGAGGAAAAACGTACCTCTGATTAGATCTTTGTATTGTATGGTAAAAAAAAGTTACAGTGGACATTGCAAGAGAACGAATAGGGTTAGAAGGATATTTTAAATGGTCCAATATTCATGATCTAATATATTCTTGTAAATTACAGGGTGGTTACAATTTAACTCCCCTTAAAGAAAAGTACTGGGCCAAATGTTCTAAAACTCGGGCACACATCAAATAAGTTTGTGGGAATTTATTTTACTGGAAAAATTTCAGTTCAAAAACTCCCCAAGAGAGGAAGAAGGTGCTGTATGATGTATTGTTCATTTAGATTAGAGATGTGAGTCGAGAATATTCTCTGGAGAATATTCTCGGAGAACGAGAATATTCTGAGAATATTCTCCAGGGGCAAGAATTTTGAGAATAATCGAGAATATCCTATTTTTTTATTGATAAATGGAAATAAATGCAAAAATGTTTAATAATATGAAATGGTCATGTAGTATTAGTGTTAGAAACCTGAAAATAATAACAAATTCAATTAAACTGACCATTTAAAAGTCACCCTACTGTTCAGAGAATATTCTCTGAACTGTAATTTCAGTATTTCGCAAGATTTTTTTTTAAATAAGTAAATTTTTTTTAATGCAAAATAAAATATTTTTAAAAATATTAGAAGTAACTGGGAGAAAAGAAAATACTCATACAATTAAAAGAGGAGTCTAAATTCTTTTCATATAGTTGTTATAAGCAAAGGTAATACCAATAGTTGTCAAACTGAAGGACCTTTAAAACCTGAAATTTAGCTAAAATTCTGATAGAACTTTGTAAAATTAGAAAAATTTAACGTGAGAATATTCTCAAAGAACTCTAAATTACTGAATATTAACAGATGCAGTTTAATTTACTTTCTACTTAAAAATTATTTATGAATGCATAATTTGTCTAAACTTTTGGTTTGCCTAATTTTAATTCAGATTCATTATAATATTTTGCTTTATGAGAATATTCTCAAAGTTTCAATTAAATTTATATCTTTATTATCTTGTGTTCCTACAATAATTAAATTTTTAAATTTGCATTCACTATATGTATACTTTTAAGTTTTAAGTGCATCTCATCATTTTATCTTCATGAGAATATTCTCATTAAGATTCCACAAAATAATTTCCAGAAAAGCATTTTTTATGTATACATAATTTATTTCAAAAACGCTATTTAACAGTTGGAAAATCTTAAGTTAATAGAATGTATCTGGCTTACACTGCTTTACCCATCAAACATATTGTCTTATCAATTAAGTAGTGATTTTAAAATACTTTTCAATTTAATTTGGCTTTCTTTTATTTATGATGACTTCTCATTCTATAATAATCTTTTAAATTAAAGTTAATATATACCTTATAATTTTTTTTCCAAAAAAAAAATTATTTTAGTAGCTTCTAGAAGAATATTCTCGAAAATTCTCCTCTTGGAGAATATTCTCGAGAATATTCTCAAGAATATTCTCCAAAAGATTATTACCGAGAATTTTACATCTCTAATTTAGATAAATCCAATTCAGATGGAATACTATTTTTTTTTTCATTTTCTAAGTTAACTTTTGAATTTCTACCACTCACATAAATTCTTTTTAGGATGTCTTATGAAAGTGTCCTTCGGTGTCTAAAGGTTTTTAGATGTGCTCTTCCAGAACATGAAATAAAAAAAATTGGAGGCCACCATAGAAAAAGGAACATGTTGCGAGGTGCAACATATGAAGATGGCCTCCTTCAGAGAAAAAAGGTCTGTTATAGTTTTTTAGAGTATGTTAAATCGTGAAAATCGTTGTTTAAAGTATCCTTTTAACCCTAGCCATTTGCCTACAATGTCCAATGTAATGTGTTGTTTACAAGACTATACTTAAAAAAACATTATACCAGAAAACCAGTGACATGGCTAAACTAAAAAACGACATTTAAAAATATGGTACTTACGTATTATCCTATCGACCGCTTAGCAGCCGTCTAATTCAACGGCACAGCTATAGAACAGTCAATGGGCTTTGATAATGTTTTTGAATTCAGCGGCACGGTTGACAGGATAATACGCAAGAACCAAAAATACTTACAGAGCTAAGTTTTTGAGAGATAAAATTTGAAGGCTTGCACTGCAACAGTTGAATGGCTATGCTACAATCATTTCTATACTGAACCTAGTGAGGTGAAAATAAATACATATGAAAGCACATTGAAACTATGCAGTGTAAATGATAAAGCAAAATTCATTAGTTTGTTTCAAAACTACATGCGGAAGCTAAAACTTTGATAAAGAAAATACCAATAAAAATACTTACAACAATTAAAAATGTCTGGTTACAATCAGAAGTATTTAATATAAAAATAATTTAATATGTAACACAGTTAAACAAGATCAATTGTATTACATGAGATTAAATTACTTTCTTTTAGTCTTTACTTATGAAAATCAATCACCAGAATGTTAAATAAAAAATTAGCTTGTACTTGCATTTTGCTCTTCTAAATCATTAATAGATAAACGTGCTTCAACTAGGCGATTTGTAAGATCCCCTACATCTTTTGTCAAAGCACTTTTCTCTGTTTCAAATTTATCTACCTAGATGAAGAGAAATATCCATTAATATATTATAGTTTAAAAATTTGTTGGTTGGTTGGGGTTGGTGCTTATTGCTGCAGAAAAGTTCCTTAAAAATTTGTCTTGCACTTGTTTACAATTATAAATCTGATAAAAACTAAATAACAAAAGGGTATTTTTGCAGAATTTTAAAAATGTTTTAAATTACTGATTAACAATGAATATTTTTCATTAATATAATTATAAAAAGTGTCGTATTAAGGTATAAACAAAAATATCTTTTTAAAGCATAATTCATATTAAACTTTAGCACACATGAATTAAAATTTACCACCAATAAATGAAGCAGTCTTTTTCTGGAACAATAAATTCCATTAAAAGAAACGGAAGGAATGATGATAAAAGCTCATTATGATAGCACAGTATACAAGAGAATGAGTTTTTAAATAATAATGAAGGATTACTAACTTTCTCAATATAATTGTTTGTTCAAACTAGATATTTTTTCATGCATTATGACTAATTTTATTCCGTTGAATGTTTTACAGAAATTGTAAACAAAATAATTTCTTTGGAGTCATGTTCAAATTTAATTCATCAACTATTTACTCAAAACTTTTACTTACTAATTTTAAAAGTTTATCTTCTAAACCTTGGTTTACTTTTTGTAGTTTTTTAAGGCTGTCAAATAACCTAAAAAAGATAATACATTAAATAAACTAAAACTTATTTTATTAATATTGTAAAGGTAATATTTATATTTATTTAGTACAACTCAACTTTGAATTTTAAAATATTATACAGAAATATTAAAAATTCATATTGCTTTTTGAAAACTATTTCAGGACTTTAAAGGAAGGGGGAAAACTATTAAGTAATTGGCTTAAGGTTGAGGTAAATTGACTACTGATATATTATGTTGTTAAATGGCAGCCAGCCAAAAGGTCGTGTTTTGACAGTTTTGATGGATTAGATTGGGTTTTGAAATAGCTTTGGTAAAAAAAACCCCATAGGTTATTTATATCTTTCCATGATTGGCAAATGAAAATGTTTTGAAAAACTTCCTAACTTTGAAAGAAATGTACAGATTAAAAAGAAAACAGATAATAACTTTAAAAATCAAAGCTTTTGAAAAGCCAAGTTCATTTCCAAGAAAAGAGATACTCACAGTATATTTTGAAATTTGATCTACCAGTAACATAATCAGATAAATTTTACAACAAGATTCAAGGAAAAGTTCAATATCTTGTCAATTTTGAATGATCCCAAACATTAAACATTCAAAAAATAATGCTTACACTATTGATAAAAGCTTTATCTAGTTGAATATTTTTTCTACATACCCCAAGCCACGAACTATAGAATAATTAATGTACAATTAAATTTATGATAGAAAGGAAATCGAGAGAAATGTTCAAATTCATACTTTAATTGGCATAAAAGCAGAAATAACTAAGTTAATAAAACAGTAAACTTGTTTTCATTTACTGAAAATGTCATTAAATATGATTGTAGTTCAATTATGAAAATTTATATACTAGTTAGTGTACTACGAAGTATTCTCATCGACCATTTCACCAACATTAGAACAAAAATTAAACTCAGCACTACTACTGATCTGTGTAGGATTCTTACTTTTTGACAACAATTTTGATGTTCGACACAACTGGGATTAGCTTTTTCAATCAAACTTCAAAAATTATACTAACAGTTTAAAAGAATAGGAGTAGAGTCAAAATATATATTGCTCTTGTACCTTTCGTATTTATCTTTCCAAATCACAAGTTCCTGTTGTAAATGGTCCCACTCTCCATTAGGGTATTGCTCAGCATGGTTAAGTACACTTGTTTCCATCTTCAATATGTGATATTCCCTTTCTAACAGTTGTCTTTTTAGAGATTCTATTTCTTGATGTAAATGCAATCTAGATATAAAATAACTTTGATTGCAAAAGCAAATTACTTTGGGTCAAAAGTAATTTTTAGTTTAAAAGCACTAAAAACTATTAAGTATTAATATACATATTAACACAGTACATTTCTTACATACATGTTGCTGTAATTGCAACCTTATGTAAAACCAAAAAAAATAGTAATTCCAACATGAAGTGTGCAAGTCTTCAAATTAAAACTTTCATTGAATCAATAAGAATAAAAAATAAGGCATTGATTGCAGTGGTGGTGCATTGATTACATTGGTGGTAGTGCACTCAGTTAAGATTTGCAGGTTAAAGAATTTCTAAAAATGATTTTGTATTGCCTATTTTGTATTACCTTCAACAATAAAGCAGGAACTTAGCCTTTCATTCAAATTTCACAATAACTTACAGCTAATTCAAGTTCATTGCATAATTTTCAATTGTTTAAAAAAATTATGGCCTTTCTTTTTCATCATTTGTGGCACTTCCAGCAATAATGAGCAATGCTTGATGTTGCTGCAATTGTCTCAATTATTCCTCCTAAAGAGGTATTTGCTGAGGGATTTGCTTAATTTTACGCTTTTTTGATGTTATAGTTTAAAACTCTCAAATATCAGATTTTTAAGTTCAAAAATATGTTTTAAATAATTTAAAATTCAATTTTATTTTTGCCAAAACACTAGTAAAGTCACATGATCGAAAAACAGGATTTGACATCACAGCACATGTTAACAACAGTGTTTCTGTTTTTGCGCCAAAACGCAAAATGAAATTTCAAAAAATTTATACCTCAGAAACTAGGCTACGAAAATACATCATTTAAACGTCATTCCAGTGCCTTGACAAGACATTTACTCAATAACTTTTGAAATACTTAAATTTCAGAAACTGACGTTCCACGGACTAATACATAAAGAACTGAAAATTTTATTGACCCTTTCCCCCAAACTTTAATGAGATTTTACAAACCCCATCTAAAAAGATCCCTCATACAGAATGGTATATGTAGTAAATAAAATTGATAAATGTAAAACTTACGTGTCAGCACCTATTAAATGCATATCACTCACATTTGGCCATGTCCTGAAACCAAATCAAAGGAATTGTACTCATATACAGGGTGGTTAAAATTAAGTTACTTTGTTTGAAGCTTTGTAACAGGTGTTAATGGACAGGAGATGATGAAATTTTGTATTTATGTAACATAGGAGTGCTACCGACTCAAAATCCCAGAAAACTATTAGCGTAGAGAACCTTTTATCCGGAACTAAACAGAACAGTCGGGAATGTTTTACTATGAAATATTGAATTTGAGCTATGGTTGCAAACTTTTTCTCCTGAGTGCTAAATTCTAAACTTAATCCTGACGAACTCTTCCAGAAGTAAAAATAACTTTTTCAAGTGAAAAACGCTTGGTCAATGCTTTTGGTCAAAAATCAACTAGTTTTCTATTGGGTATTGGGGTTGTGCTTGCAAATGTATGTGTGTGGCATGGGCAACAGTACTACACCTCCGTGGTTTGGTCCACAGGTGCCCACTGGGTAATGCAAAGTACTGAGGCGCAGCTGGAATAAGAGTCCTCCATTTGGCGACTCGTGTTGTGGTCACCAACTATACACTATATCTAATTGTGATATACTGCCAACTTGGCAACCGCAACACGAGTCACCAAACCGAGGACTCTTATTCCAGCTGTGCCAGTACTGATTTCGGCATGTCTGGAGCGATGACCTCGGTCATAGTGTGTGTGTTGTGCTCTGCCATTAGAAATAAAAAAAAAAACAATTGGGTATTTCAAATTCCCATGGTCCACATTAGGGAAATACTATATTTCATCAAAATTCGTCCACTAGAACCAGTATTACATAGGTTTGAACAGGGTAACTTATTTTACAAGGTTCTTACGTATTATCCCGTCGACCGTGCCGCTTAATCTGAAAACGTTATCAAATCCCATTGACTTTACTATAGTTGTGCCACTGAATTAGACGGCTGCTGAACAGTCGATGGGATAATATGCAAGTACTTTTTATTTTTAAAATCACTCTGGTAAGATAGGATACATTGAAGCATTATTCATACATTAAGGAAATAATTTATTATTCTATTCATCATAATAGCATGAAGAGAGATGGCCTATCTCAGAATAAAGGCAATAAAGGCTTTAACCAAGATGATGAACATTAGATAAAGGCAATGACTGAAGTGGTAGTTAGAACAAGAAAGTACAATACAGCAATAGTGAGATAATTGTTTATGGCCACATTTACAAACTTTTAGACAGCATTGCAAACCTTAAGAATCTATGGTACTTAAGATTTAGCCAGGCACAAGCATAGAGTTTTATACTATATTGCCAAAAATAATCAAACATCAAAATAGAAGTAGAATAGAACCTTGTTAGAACGACCCTTCATAGGACTAACAATATACAAGTTTTAACGTAAGGATGACATAATGAATAAAATTATCACTGTAATAAAACAATGAGAACTTTTTTAACAGTCGTTGTAATGCAGGATTCACAAAATTGGGGTCGTTGTAAAGAGGTTCTACTATTAAAATCAATGGTAAAAGTACCCTACCTTACAGAAGTCATGCATTTCTTGCATATACAGCCACATTCCTAAAAATAAAGAGCTTTCATGAAACATTTTTAATTTACAGGATGAAATAAGTAAATATTTTGATGAACAAAACAAACTTACAGGGCATGAAAGCTTTTCAGTCATATTTTTCTATGTTGCAATACAATGTGATCTATAAAGAATTTTATACAAGCTATAAAAGTGTACATAACTTGAGTTATAAAACTTGATTTATATTTCATAACAAGCATCAAAAAGGGATATGAACTCAGCACACATTCTACTCAAGAAACATAAAACAGTTAACTACTAAGTTTGAAGTTAATTGTCAGAGAATAACAAGACTTTCAGATCACAAATATTCAGTGATAATTACAGTTTAGATCTATTGATTTTATAGTTAGTATATTGTACAAAAATATTTCAGACAAATACTCGTTTTTTATTGAGTTTCCTAAACAATCAGAAGGAAAGTAAAGTGAGGTCATACCATGAAATATATTTTTTAGTGTCAGAAAGAATGAAAAAATATGTATTAAAATTAAACTAATGCTTAAAATATAAGTAACACGTAGTCGTAAATTATATACATCTGTACTGCTAACACACATCTGTCAGCAAACAATTTTCCACTTCCACTATTCATTTGTTTTATTGTTTGTTCTGCTGCTTGGTGTTTTTTATATTATTTGTAGGTCAACAAAAACCAAATGAAAAAGGAAGTACCGTTTATTTATCAATTTGAGAAACCCTTTACTTTTAGTAAAATGACCACTTTTTACGAATTAAATTGTATAATAGCTTCATTCTCCCCCAAAACCCGAAAAGTTTAAAAACAGGAAGTAAAATCAAGTTTACTTAAATTATCCTATATGAATGGCAACAGATTTAATTTCGTCTGCTCAATGTTTTGATCTTTGGTTTTGAGTTTGATTGTTATTTAAAAATGCCAATTAAAGAACATTTTGTTCTTTTTTTAAAGAAATTATGGTCATTTTTAATGTATCCTAATGATTCTGGGTTGTATTTAGGAATTATCGTTCTTTTCTTGGATTACCTTTATGAACACAATATTTGGAAGTCTCAAATTAATGGTAAAGTTTTTAAATTGGGATATTTTTTCTTGGCAGTTTTCATTTGCTTCATGATTTACTTTAAAGACTTGCCTTCATTAGGGTTTTCTGAAATTCCTGTTTCTAAAATTAAGGGGGTAAAATTCCTAACAGTAGTTTTATTTGGTTTCATACTACAACCGGGTGCCACTTGTTTTGTTTGCTTTCCCAATCCCAACTAGGGCGATAATTCATTTTCTTACAACCCGGCCGATATACTGAAAAAGTTGCCAAGAAGAGTGGTACCCGGTGACCGAATCTGACTGTCTCAATTTTGTGAACATAACATCTATACATGTAAATTATTGTCAGTCTACTAGTGATACTTTGTATCTGACTTGAGTGAGCCTTACAACAGCAGAAACTGGTTCATATCCATTAACTTTCCGATGGAAATATCTCTAAGCTGTTTTAAACATCAAAGATTAGAAATGTTGATACTTAGTATATCTGCATGCCTTTGGTATGGCCCAGGTTTTTTAAAGATAAAACAATAACAAGGAATTACAAACAAACCTTTTAGCACTAATTTAAGGGTTTAACGATAACACAATAAAAATAAACTTGAGAAATGGTTAAAATCTTGGGTTGAAACTTTTCCAGATTAAATTGGTAGTCGCAAAAAATTGAGGGGACAACATTTTATGTTATAATCTCAAAAAAGGGGTTTTGGATCACCCTATTGTTTATTGTGTTCAGAATAAGGTATATGTTATCACGTGGACTGTGCTGCTCAATCTGAAGAGTATTACAAATCTCATAGAATGCTGCCCTTTTTTAAAACTAATTTAAACTATTTCTCGTATGGTTGTGCTAAGCATAAAAAATTCATAATTGCCTTCTATCTGGCTAATTCTTTATGAATTTTCTTATCTCTTTAGGCTCAATCCATCTCGCAATCGGTATTTTATCTGCCCGTGATAATTTTGACCAAAGAGCTGTGGCTCGTTCTACTTGGTTGCAGAATCTCTTAAGTGAGAACGATTATAAAACTTGGTTTATTGTTGGCAATTCATCATGTGACATACCTCCAGAATACAGGCTGAGTGTGTATAGCTGTGAGAAGTGGAACATACGAATTCCTGGTAAGTAGCTGTTTAGGACATGTATTTTAGAACTCCCAAAGTGTCCTTAAAGTTATGCCATAAAAATTTTTATGTGTATTGATTAGCCTATTTTTTGATGAGAAGCCCGGTGGCGCAGTGATAGCACATAGCTCTTCTGTGCCACAGGTTCGGGGTTCGATTCCTGGGTCCCGGGCTGGGCAAGGTTGACTCAACCTTTCATCCCTTCAGTGAGTCGATAAATTGAGGACCAAGCGTGCTTGGGAGCTAACCACTGGGGGTCTTACGTTAGACTGACCACCTAACCGGGACATATGCCTTGTACTCCAGGGCCCCACGGTCAAGAGAACAAAGATGGGCATCGTAGGCCTTGGCCCACTAGGGCTGTTGCGCCAATGAGTTTATTTTTTTTATTTTTTGATGATAATTGTTTCGAAACACAATGAGGTAGTGTTAATTTGTATAAACTTTAAAATGTCTATCATGCTGGTAATTTTGTTTCGTAATTTCAGATTTGAAAGAAAATTTCGTAACATCTTTTTCTGAGCCTGGAAAATGCACTTCTCCCAAAAACTACTTTTATCAAGGTTTTACTTTTCAAGTAAATATATTGAATTGTGTTCAGTTTTACAGATTTTTAATAATGAGGTAATTTGAATGTTGGCTAAATTGAGTTAAATTTTTACTCCTGTTTAATTTTTATTTGCCTTCTTATTCTATGAAACATATTTTAACATTCGATTTTGCTGACATGATTTTAAGGTCAGGAATTTTAAAAGTAACCGATATGGGATCCTTTAACATTGGAAATGCAAACAGCTATAAACTCTTAATAGATTTAGGCTAAATATTATGACATTATAAGTAATGATGTTATGAGAATTCTCTTATACCTGGTACAATATAAGCTGATTAGGGAATGTACCCATACTATGTGACCCATTTTTTACTAAATTAGTACTATTTATTATTTACTATTTACGACCACCCTCCCCCCCTTGATGACCACCTGTAGTATATGCCAAAACCCCACCCCACCTCCCCTCTAGTTTTCATGTAGTAATTCATAAGTACGGTTTTCAGTCGTATTTTGCAAATAGAAGGTTAAAAAAAATTAATTTGTCTTTATTAATACAGCGGATATTAACTACGTGACAAAACCCTAAATCTCTCCCCCCACCCACTGTGACCTATTTTGAAGACTTCCCTCCCTCCTGAATGGGTCAGGTATTATGGGTATGTTCCCTTAAGAGAGAGTCTTCTGTAATTAGACATAAACTTAAACTACTATTAAAATATTACCAATTTCCAAAATTTATTATGCCAGATTTTAAAAACTACTTTGATTTACACAAGGTAAACTATCCAGTTGTCGTTACCAAATTGGGCATTCACTCAAGTCTGCTCATGGAAAACACTCTTACCAAAGTAGCTTTGATGGATGTACAAAGCAAGGTGAGTGTCTTTTAAAATAACTTTACAATTAACTATAGTGATAATAGCCTCCACTAAATAGATAAAAGTGACTGTGTATGCTTGTGCAACTCACAAGTTTGTGAAAAAACCTTTTGAACAATGTAAACCACAGATGGGAAGGTTGGCCTTTCCCCTGCTCTGTTGCTAAATCAGTTTGATTCAGTCTTATTTATCATTGTTCTTCCCCTCAGCACTATTTAGATATAAAGTATCCTCTAATTTAGTTTATAGATTTAAAAAAATGCTAAATAGTTTTCTTTTTGGATGAAGTTGTAATTCACTCAAAAGTGTCAACTATTTACCCTTGCTGTATCAACTATCAAGTTTGTAAATTAAAAATTTTTAACTGTTATGTATACATTTCCCCCTCCAAAATTTTCTCTTTTTTGTTTTGTTTTCTAGGAAATAGTGGTTCAAGGCATTGTCTTTGTCAATGAATCAAATTGTGAAAAAGGCTATGTCTTTGCTGATGTCGACCCTATTTTGTTACCGAAAGTGAGTTGAATGGTCATATAATTGTGCTCTCTCTATTTTATGAAACATTAATTTAATAATAATATATTTAAATAATTTTATCTGCTTACAATCTGTCAGATTTTTAAAAAAATAGTTTAATATGTTTATAGATAAATATGTTTTTTAAAAAATTTGAACAAAGTTTTGTGTAATTTTTGTTTGCCTTTCTAGCCTCTTTTTCAGAGTTTAAATTAAACAATTTTCTTGCTCAAATTCTATTTCCTTCCTATTTTTGCTGTTTTGTGATTTATTTTATACCCTTGTAATTTTCCTAATTATGTAGTATAAATGATTAATTTTTTTTAAAAAAATATCTTTTCGAATAAAATTCCCAAGATTTTTAATATAGATTCTTTTTCCCTTTAGAACTATGAAGGTTTGATACTTATGGAAGGATACTTGAAAGAAAAGGCTTGTTTTAGTACAGTTTGGGATGATGGAGGGGGAGCAATTACTTTCAAAAGGGTAATTTAGTTTCTTATGTTCTATTATGTTATGTTAGGAGTAATTATGCACCCTCGCCCTCACAAGGTTATACTATATAGGAAATTGCCTCACAGCTAAATAATAGCTTAAAATACTTTGTGTATACTATATTGTAAATAGATTGAACTATAAAGATATTTAATCAGGAAATAAAATAATAAATTTTTAGAATTTATTTCATATTTATATTTATCAAACATAGATTGAAGTCTAACAATCAATATTATTTCTTTCCCATTTCATTTTATGAGAAAACATTCAGGGAGGGCAAAAATCAGTACAGATTTACATTGTAATAAAATTATTATCTAATACATAAGCATACAGATAAGTTAATTTTATTGTATACTTGTATAATTATTGGCCTGTTATATAATAGTTCTTTTATATAAAGAGTTCTTTTTAAGTGATGTAACAAAATGTTTTGAAATCAAACAAGTGTTTTCCTTTTTTAAAATCAGCTAAATTTATCTATGTGATTTTCATTTCTCTGAGTTAATCGACTATAAATTAAATTAACATATCTTTCAAATGAATTCCCCTAAATATTGTCTTTAAAACATGTATAAATTATGATACTGTTATACATTATGAGTTTCTTGGTTTTAGATCTACTTAACATCTAACCATCTGGATAGTAAAACATTTTCCTCTAACTTTTCTGTTGCTACAAGTATTGGATTCTTTATACCTGGTATGATTTCCTTTTCAACTCACATCTAATATATTCTTCCAATTTAGTTATAGTTAATCATTAGCAGCTTTCATCAGTTGAATTGTAAAATTGATAAAAAAAAAAGTCTGGTTTCATATTTACTCTTTGATTTATCCCATATTTTTTAAAAAAAGTTTCTGGTTATTAAATATTTTGATATTGGGTAGAAGCATTTAAAGTACATTTAAAGTCCTACATTTTATGCATGAATATTTCTGTATTGAGTAAAAGCTATTCCTATGTACATTTACAGTGAAATATGAATGTTCTCTATTTTGAATTCCTTTTTAAAAATTAAATTTATGCAGTTCAGGTCATAATGAGTAAAAATTGTTTGTGACAAAATATGAGTGAGCCAAAAGCATTTTCACTTTAAATTTTTCATAAAAAATGAAATAATTCCAGATTTTTTGCAAACAAATGTAAAAATGAAAATAATAATAATAATAAAATAATAGGAATAATAAGTAAATAATAATAGGAATAAAAAACAAATGAATAAATTTATGTTGATTAAGGATAGAATTTTTTAAAGAAACTTTAGAATTAGAAGTTCTTTAATCTATCTTCTATCTATTTCCTCTTCATTTAAGTAATTATTTTAAATTTTCAGTAGACCTAATGCATTATTGCTGTATGTAAACTATCATTCTTCTAATATTTCTTAAACCTACTTAGTTTTGAAATAACAGAATAAGAATATTTTTTTTTACTTAAAGTGTTTTTATTTATATATTTCCATAGATTTAACTGCTTTTTAAATTTAGATCTTGAAAATCTAACTAAAATTGCCAAGAAGGAAAAAGAAGTGACTAAAACATGGCTTCATCACTTGAAAGTATCAAATAAAAAATTACGAGCTGAAGTCCAAAGGGAAAAAGATATAATTATAGTCAATGTAACTGACACTTATAGAAGTTTGCCTGTAAAACTACTCAAGTTCTATCAGTGGTAAGATTATTTTTCAGAACAATATCTTATTTTTCTTTACAATTAATATTTATTTTGTTCCATCCTACCAATGACCAGGATTGTCTTTGGTTATTTAAAAGTTCAGGTAGTATATATAATAAGTAGAATTTTATAGTAAATAAATTAATTTTAAATCTATTGCTCAGAAAAAAAAAATTCTCATAATTTTGTTTGCTTACTTCTAATTTTTTATTACTCTGTATCAAAACTTAGTAGGTTTCACCATGATAAAAACAAGTCTGAATAGTAAAATTTGCAGAAATAAATAAATAGTAATGAATAATTGAATAATCTTAATATTTACAATAGGATAACTTGTCCAGCCATGTAATTTTAATTTTATGTAATTTTTAAAACAATAATTATTATTTTTAAGTCTGTTGATTTAAGTATGAAGTATTTCAAGGAATGGTAATTTTGTAGAAAATACAATGAAAATTATTTGGACTGAGCAGTAAAGAATAAAATGAAGAAAAACCCAATTAATTCCTTTATAATTTTGAATATCCAAATTTTCCCCTTTATATGCTTTTACTGGGAAGTAAAACCTTAGTAGTACTGGAGAAGTAGGACCTTAGAGTTTAGCTCTAGTTAAGAGGCTTATTTTCATTAAATCTTAAAAACCAGTTTCCAAAGTCTTTGAATGTTCCCTTACAGGCCTATTTCTAAGGTCTTAAATTCTAGGGTCACCACTGCTATCTAAAATGAGAAAATCACCTTGAATTTTAAAACTTTTTTTAAATTTATTCTTATGCTCCTTAATATTTGCACGTTGGGGGCTGACTTCCAATTGAATAAAAAAAAAAGTTGGTCTTAATATTGAGCTACAGCAGACATTTTATAAGCTAGCTGTCAGGCTATACTTGTAAGACCTCTCTTCTTTATATAGCAGTAAACTAAAAGAATAGTTTCTTTTATCAGGGAGGATTTTATTTATTATTATATCATTATCATGTTTTAAATTTTAAGGTTGGATCTCAACTACAACTACACCCATGTGTTGAAAACAGATGATGATTGCATAATCAATGTAAAGAGTTTACTAAAACCACTGAAAGAGGATGCCAAATTAAATTCATCAAAACCTTGGGTATGGAGTAGGTAAGTGATATAGTGTTCTTTATGGGTTCATTGGTTTGTGCAAAAGGTTTCCCTGTCAAAATGCAATTTTTTATACCGAGTTGGATCTTAAATTAAATACAAACAACTATTTCCCTTTGGAGTAAAATCTCTAATTTCTTTGAGATACTATACTCTACATGCAATGGACCAAATATAGGCTGTGGGAATTGGGAAATTCATAATCATAGGACCAGCCTTGTTGGGCTTTGAGCCTGTAGCTGGTCGTCAGTCTTTGTATTTGTAATTTTTATGCCTTAAAACATGTTTAATATTATAAGTTATTATTCATTTGGTCACCTATATATTGACCTAGAAGTTCAGGTGAATGTAAAAGAATTTGCTCTTTGCGTTATCTTTATGTATTATATAAATAAAACAGACTTGCACCCAAAAATTATTTTGATTGTAATATATTTTGGGATGCTTACTTCAGATTCAGGAAAAGCTGGCCTGTGAATTACATTGGGAAGTGGGCTGATTATGAATACAGTTCATCCATCTATCCGGCTTTTCCCTGTGGAGCTGCTTATGTCATGTCTCATCCTGTGGTAAAATGGTTAAGTTCCAATGCAGAATATTTGCACCCTTATCAGGTATGTAATGACAGGGATAGAAATCTTCAAACTTCAGAAAAAAAAATAACTTTTATTCTTTTCCTTTAATTTTCTTCCTTTTTTAAATCTAGTTGTATTAATGATTTTTAGTATTCATGAGTAGAAAAGGTGGAAAATGCATTTGTTTACATTTTGTATGCATTTCAATATACTTTATGTTTAGAAATAGGAAAAAACGTCTTGACAAGATCAAAGATTAAGAGTATCAAAATATGCATAATCTATCTATTTTATTATTTAATTTTTTTTGTATTCAAATCATACATTTTTAACATTGTTATCAGTTTGCAGTTCTTAAATATTGCATAGTTTTCAATTTTTTAGTTGAATAAATTATACTTAAAAGCTTGTTTTGAGATATTTGGCTTTAAAGTTTTTTTATTCGTATCTTTTGTGGTCACATAATTCCTTTATGATATTTGTATCTCTGGTAATAATGGTCCTGTACTAGACTGCAACGTTACTAGACCCTGGAGAAGAAAAAAACAAAGAAAGTTGTTCCCAGTGCAGTCTCTTGAATTTTGAGTCAAATTAAGAGCTTCAATTTAGAAATATGATTAGTTTGTTAAACACCTATGTAAGATATAGCATCTTTTTATCACAATTGGCACACCAAAACTCCGTCTAGCGACTCAATAAAGATAGTGTTTATACTAAAATATAAGTAAAAAAACCCTTGTTCATCCACTTCAACAACTCTTTTTTAAATGGGCAATTTTTCTCGAAAGTTTTTTATGCAGTTATTTTCATGCAGCATGGTCTTTAGTATTAATGGTATAAAAGAAAATTATTTTTTAGGGAGAAGATGTTTCTTTAGGTATTTGGATATCAGCTATGAATCCAGAACTTATTGAAGTAAGTGTTGTTGATCATATCCAAATCAACTTGATTTTAAAACCTTTTATATTCACTAGTACACCTTCAAGGCTTTCCAAAATTAATTTGAAAATAACTAAACGTTGAAGTTTTTATATAAATACGCACTTTTTCTTGAATATTGAAAAATCATGTATTGAAATTTCATCCACAAATTCTAACTTGAAAAATATTTACTGATTATATACATTTATTTTCAAAAAGTATTTCTATCAAACACTGCCCATTTATTAAGCCTTAATTTAACACTTTAAATCCTTAGAAATCGATCTAATACAATATTTGTAATTGAAATGCTTCCTGAATATTTACAGTGAAGTTTTCTTCACACCTTTAGATTTGAAACGTTGTCTTGTAGAATCATAGGAGTTAAGTACCCTATAGTAAAGTGACCTTTCCATACCAGTGTTCCTAGCAGCAAATTACATAGGTTAAAACTTATATCGTAAAATTAAGGCAGAGTGAACAAATTTTTCAGTTAGAAAAATGTTTGGAGAATGGTAAAAGTTCAAAAAAAAGTTTCATGTTTTGGTTTTATGCACTCGGTATCAATGCTCAGTGCTCTTAAATGCCCCAAGCCGATTACTACTAAAAAATATTTATTTAAATTAATTTAGATTTATGATTATTTGTAAACAACAGAGAGAATTTAAGGACATGTTTTCTGGACTATGTTTAACATCGGAATGAGTAAGAAAAAAATTCTTGGTTAAGAGTTCTGAGGTTGGCAACTTATAGCCCAAGGGGGAGACAGTTGTTGGAGGAGACAGTTCATATTCAACATCATGGAAATGTTTTTATTAATTAAGGAGATATTTACAATTGAAATATGCCATTTTTTCTGGCTTTAAAAGAGGTTCTTCAAATTTACACATTTCTCCAGAGTTATCATACATGTTTGTTGTTTTTATTTTGGTAAATTATGATGGCACAAATTCAAATTTTAAAAATTAAATAACTTGCAAAATTTTTTAACTTTTTCATGGCTTGCAAAAGTGCAAATTGGAGTCATAAATATCTTAGAACATTAGACATTTTCTTGAAACTATTTTCGGTGGTTTTGTTAGGATATTGCACACATTTTAACTGCAGTTTTTTAATTAGAATTTTTTTACTCTCTTATTTTGCACTGTAAACCTTCTCACCTTCTATGACCTTACAAAACATTGTTTCAAACAGCCTTCTGAAACACTCTGTATATGAAATCTTATTTTTGCGGTATTTAGGATGTAAATTTCGAATGTGATGCCAGCTGCAAGAAAGCAAGTTACAACCGAGCTCAACTGAATGATAGTCAACTGCGCGAGGGTTGGGCTTCTATAAATTCTTGTAACAGTTTGTGTAACTGCAGGACATAAGTATGTTTGGTGTAATAATTTTAAAGTTTTATCATTTATTTCATTGTTTTATTTATTATTCATCATTTCATAATTTTTTGTAATGCAATCTGAATTTAACAAGTCCATTTTCAAGATTTATCACGTCTTTTGTAAGTTTCCTCTACAGGGGCCAATATTTTAGATGTGTGTGTGTGCCATTTAAAAATAGTTTTATGGGAGGTAAAAAGGCTCCTAACATTTTTTCCTTGTAAAAACAATTTTCAAGGTGGAAATCATGATAGTTGGAAGAGAATTTAAATGTGACTTTTTGTGCTTAGATCTGCAGCATTGTAGGCAATATAAAATAGTCCTCCATTGAGCTTTGTAAAAAGTGTTGATAATGTTTAATGCATTTTACATTATTTAAAAACTGAAGTCATGTTTCTTGCATTATAGCACATTCCCTAGATGAATTTGAGGCTTGTCATTGTGCTAGAACCATTTATATTCAATCAATTTTATCATCCAGCAAACTGATTTTATCAAATTATATTTTTACTAAAAATATATACTTGTCAATTCCCAATGAAGTTCATGATGCCAAAAAATAGTTTATAGTCCTCCAATCATCTCACTTACTCTCAAATTTTTATGAGTAGAATTTAAATATCATTGATAATTTTAGTTTTATTTCAAATGCATTTATTTCTTTTTAAATTTTACTATTTCATTTTAATTTAATGCCTTTGTTATATTTTATGCAGAGTATATAAAACAATTATTAGTGCATCTATAATAAACAGGGGTGGAAAATCTGCTCCAACTGTGCCAAACTGCTCCAAAATGGATGCCTTGCTCCAATCTGCTCCAAAACCAGCAAAATTCACATTTTTGTGCCAAACTGCTCCAAAAACATGATTTTCCGTTCAATTTGATTCAAATTTTGAAAATCCTACCAACAGGGAAAGAGCCTATCTTCAGCCATCATGTTTACCATCCGCGGATTCGCGATTTTCTGCTTTTTCTCTATAAAATATGAGCCTCCATCTAAAATAGGAATGCACAACCTGCGGACCGCGAACTAATTATTACTTTTCCAGATAATCCCTACTATTTTTTACCTTCCAGACTATTTCCAAGAAAAATCACGAGTTATTGTGGGAAAATCGTGACTTTTCGCGAAAGTTTCGTTTTGCTCTGGGAATTAACATGAAATTGTAATGCTACAAAAATGCTTGATTCGAAATCACCAAAAGGTGCTGCAAGAATGCAAATCATACCCTGATACGAAAACACTAATAGGTGCTCCAAAACTGCTCCAAAAATTGATTAGCCTTGCTCAAAAACTGCTCTAAAGCTGCTCCAAAAATGAATTTTTGGTTTTCCACCCCTGAATAAATCAAACTATTTCATTAACATATAATTGTCTGTAACTAATTTGTTGTGTGATATGTATATATAGATTTGTTTTTATTTTCTTGTTCTGCATACTCTTTGTCAAAAGTTCATCATGCTTAATAAAATAATTTTGTTGGTTATTTGTCTTAAGATTTGTTTTTTAATTTACTACAGCAACAAATGTTATGCCTGCAATCATTGTAAATATATCTTGGTTTGATTTACATGTTGGTATTTATTTTGGCTGAAGTGGTGTAAAAAAATTGATAGCTTTCCATACTATATTAGAATTAAAAAAAAAAACTAATTGAATTAACTAATCATAAATTTGAAGATGTTATCTTTTCTGAAAGAGTTAAAAACTCTTAACTCATCCGCCCAACAGCCCTAGCGCAGACCAGTGGTGAAAATATATACCACTCTCCAGTTCTAGCCCCATGCTTTTTTTGCTACAAACATGTGAGAGATCTGACAAAGAAAACTTTATTTTTGCTCCGCTTTTTGTTCTTAACTTTTTCCTGCAATACACCAGACCAATTAACTATCTGTATAAAAACATTGTCCTTGACCTTCAAACTTCGTTGACATTTTACACAGATCATCCTTTAACAAAATGTCAAGGAAGGGGGATTTGTTGAATTTCAGGGGACAAGGGAAGGAAGAAAAAGGTGCGAGAAATTTCAATGGAAACCCTGTGACACTTCATGACTTGTAATTCTCCAGACCAGCATGCCCCATCTTTACATTCTTTGCTTTAGGAATGTGAGCTGAAACAACTACAGCAAAGAAATAACTCATAGAGTAGCAAGATTTCAGACTGTCGCATGAGGTCTGACCGTTACGAAAATGTGCCACTTCGCGTTGGGCGTATAACATGCGACAGTGACGAAGAACGACTTAAAAAATTGAAACTTGTACATTTTAATTTGGTGGACCAGTCATTTTGGTCTAGGATCAGTGGATTTTTTTCTCAATTTCTAATGCTTCCTAGTGGACCAAGGCGTACAATACCAATCTTCATTTTCATGACAGAGTTAAAAACTGCTTCGACATATTTTAACCATATTCACTTTACATCAACAAAGACCAGTTGTAATAAAAGTCTGATATTTGGCAGAAAATAATTGTACCGAGGGTGATTAGAACATTTTATTATAAACACATAAAACATTTATATTAGTCTAAATTCTAAATGATATCAGAATTCTTATGTATTCCACTACATGTTCATTTTCAACGAATATTTGCAATTAATTTCTTAGTTTTAAATTCCTTTAATCACTGTAACACATAAAATAAAGAAGATGCAAAAAGTTGTTCAAACTTTGATTGGGTTATGAATTTTCGAATGATTTTCCAATTGTTCATGGTTTTATAAAGAGTGCATGTCCCATTTATTTAATTACTAACTTTTAAGCAGTGATATCAATCATCATAATCTCAAACAGCATTTAATAAATTGAAAGTAATATTTTAGATTTTAACCCTTTAAATTAAAAAAAAAATCCCTTTTTTTGCAGTCAAAATATTTAAACTTAAGAATTTATACTATCATCTTTTATTCACTTGGTCCAACTCATTTGAATAAAATGAATTAACTAATGATCTAGGATTGAAAACTGAAGATATTCAACACACCAGTAAAAATAAAAATGGAAGACACAATAAATTATGATAATAAATGGATTGTCATATAATGAAATAAAAGTGACATATGTACAGATGTGCACAAGATGGAGGTCCAAGTCAACGATGCTCTCGTAACAAATTTTCAAAGCCGAGATGTAACTTAATAATCTTTAAGCAGCCGACTGTCTGTAGTTTTTTGTGTCCAAAAGTTTCTTGCCGCACATGGCACAAATTCCTAAAATAGACATAGAAAAATCACAATTGAGAGTGGAGTCTTTGAAAACATTTGTTTCAAGACAAACGCATTGCAAATATTTTAATTTTTTATATTTATCTAAAAATTAGAAAAAGTGAATATAAGGGGTCGATCCAAACAAAAATGAGGCCGTTTATCGGCCCCTTCATAAAATTTTGTCTTTTCTAAAATTTTTGAATTTTTCAAGATTTTCTACGTTTGTATGCCGATTTTATCATTTACGGACCAATCCTATATATATATATCCTTTATATAAGCTGAATCTGAATATAAAAGCAAATGCCTCTTTATATTTTAAATATCAAAAAATACTTTAGTTTATGAATATAAATGTACGGTTTAGTTTAGATAGTTCATCTATTTTAACACTTAATATGGACAAATATTTAGAAAATACTGAAAATTTTTTGCCGAGATCTCAATTTGGAAAAGGTTTTGTGTTCCACCAATATTAAATTTATTTGATCTTGTAAGATATAAATTACCTTGGCAGTAATGTGATCCAGCCTGATGCACCTTATAAAAACGGCCCGTTAACAAAATTCATATTAGCTTTACTGATTATTTGAAAATACAATTCTAAAATTTTTGAATTTTTCAAGATTTTCTACGTTTGTATGCCGATTTTATCATTTACGGACCAATCCTATATAGTCGTCGGCCTGTAAAAGCGGCTTCTTGTCGTCTTTTTGTTGTATTGCGGAAAAACGAAGAAAAAGTTCTTGCCTTTTTTGCAATGTAACCTCAACGTGAGAAGAAGCTTACTTTACGGGCCGTCACGTCGGTAAAGTCGTCTTCTCGCGTTTGTTGTATTGTGGAAAAACGGACTTGAATTTTAAACTTAAATTAACAATTAATAAACTGTTAGAAAAATCTTACCTTTCTTGTATGCACAAGCTGAAAAGAAGAAAATAAATAATTAATAATGTAAACAAGATAATAATTAATCAAGAAGTATATAAAACATAAAACAAAGCTGAATCTGAATATAAAAGCAAATGCCTCTTTATATTTTAAATATCAAAAAATACTTTAGTTTATGAATATAAATGTACGGTTTAGTTTAGATAGTTCATCTATTTTAACACTTAATATGGACAAATATTTAGAAAATACTGAAAATTTTTTGCCGAGATCTCAATTTGGAAAAGGTTTTGTGTTCCACCAATATTAAATTTATTTGATCTTGTAAGATATAAATTACCTTGGCAGTAATGTGATCCAGCCTGATGCACCTTTTGGCGACAAATTTTGCACTGAGAGAATTTACTGTCATAAGGAGAAAACCTGCAAGAGAAAAAAGTCCTTTAGAATGAAACAATTTGCTTAAAAATACAAAGAGTAGATAACAATCATTTTAATATTAATTGAAAACTTAGTAACTATGGTTAATTTATACTTATTGCAATTCTAAAACGTAACCACTAACTGTTAAGAAATTAAAATACAAACTGTGAGAACCAGATTCGCTTAACTGTACTCTCTATATTGATACTTAAGTTATAGTTATTTTCCTCTATTCAAGAAGATGGCAATAATTTAGTCGTATAAAATATATTTATACTTTTCCCCTGTTTTTTTACTGTGGTTTTAGCGAGTGCAATTGAAGTTTATCCAAATTGGAAGGGTAGGGTACAAGTTAAGTCTGATATGGATTATAGATTCGATACCCTATTTTAATAAAGTGATTCATAGTTACAAATCTCTGTCATATAGAGATAATAAGTTCTGTATCATCAGAAAGAACTATCTCATGGATCTGGTCTGATCCAGACCAGAGGGATAAGGAAGAAGAATAAGTTCTCACGAACATAAAAGTTTTGAATATTATTATACTATTAAAATTCCTAAGTCCCAGAGATTCATACAAAAATCTTAAACTACTACTTGGTGGAGCATACCTCCTTAAGAAGAAACTTTTAAAAATCTCAGATCTTGTTTGTATGTTATTAAATAAAAAAACAGCAGTGCCAAAAAAGGTTGCAGATGGCCACCCATAAACGAAACTCTCCGCAATTAAGAAAAGAAACCAGATAAGAGCGAAGTCGCTTCATTGACCAGTTTCTGCACACCATGTAACCCCCTAACTCAAGAAAGAAGATTTTTTTTTATTTGTTTTTGCATCAAAATGTGCATTTACCTCTAAAAAACCTGATGACATCAATAACTCATTTTTTTAAAAATGTGCAAATCTTAAACAAACGGATTAATAGTAGCTAATCGATAAATAGAGAAAATTGGCACAGCAATGCATGCTCAAAATATAATGCATTCAATCATCATATTTAAATGAAATTTCTATACACGTTATAAACTCCTGTTCATATAAAAATTGCAACACCATAAAAGAATTACCCGATTAACGTGTTTCAGGGTACGTAAATTATGACTTGGTATGCAAATTATATTAACTTGAGAGTTATAACGCATATGCTTGGGCTGAGCAGCGCCTTCCATGGACGTATATAAGGGGGGGGTTAGGGGGTATAGACCCCCCCCCCCTTAGCCCAAACCTTATGTCAGCCAAGCAGAAAGGATCCTGTCCTAAATATCCAAAAAATGCGTAAAAATACAACTTATTCGGATCAAATTTCACAAAATTTTCTGGGGGAGGACCCCCAGACCCCCCTTTTTTGCTTGACAGCATGTACTAACCGCATAAAATCATATTTGGCCTACATTTTACTCGAAAGGGGAAAACTGTTAAGGCCCTTTTATATGAACCCGTTTTCGCGGATGACGGCCCGCGTTTGCTTGATCCGCCATCAGAAAAATCCCTTTGGTTGGCAAAAAGTGGTGGCGCTGCGGTCGCCTTTGAACAACCAAACGCGGCCCGTGAAAACGGGAGCAAAAAAAGTTTTGCTCTCCGTCATCGGCAGCCGCGAAGATTAGAGAACATCAACAATAAACTACAAACATGGCGTAAGTTCAATTTTCGTTTCTCTTGGTTTAAAGTGTATTTCAATTGAAAATGATTGTAAAGTGATTTCTTATTTAAAACAAACAAAGTACTTGTTCTCGCGATTGATTTCAATCGTAATACTGGCGTTGTTTTCTGTATGTAATTTGCATTACAAGCAGTGCTGAAATTGGAGAAAAATATTTGGGGGGACTCACCCTCACCTTTTTACAGAGTAGATGATTGATGGAGGGTAAAATATGACTAATTTTTAGTAGTACCTACTTGAATTGATAATCAAATTATAGATTACATTTAATTGCATAGTTAGGGGAAAGTGGGGGCTAATGGGAAATTTTTTAAATGCTAGAATAAAAGCATAAATGCAGTTATTATAATTTTTATAACCTTAAAACTATGTAACATTTAAGTATTCATTACAAATATTGATGGAAAGAAAAAAAACATTATTCATCTTTATGTTAGTAGTGGCGGATCCAGGATATGTTTTTGGGGTATAAAAATGTGGGGTTTTTTTTAAATTTTTTTTCGAAATTAGACTCTAAAAACAGGGTTTTTACTCATTTTTTGCACAGCAAATCGTGAGTAATAGAGATTAAAATACTTGAAGGGGGTCTTGGGGGTCCTCCCCAGAACGTTTTTGGAAATTTGACCCTAAAAATCCGAATACGAATATATTTGCGAATCGGAATACGGGGAAACTGCTGGCACGCTGATAGGCGAATCCGAACACTCATTCAAATGGGAATTTAGGTCAGAAAAAATAAATTTTCTTTCGTATTTAAATCTACCCTTAAATTTATAATTTTTTTTCGTGGAAACAAATATTTTAGGGAACGGGGACGGTAAAAATACTTCGGGGGACGGTCCAATTATTTCGGGGGACGGCGTCCCCCTCCAATTTCAGCACTGATTACAAGTCAATGTACAGCTTAATGTTCATGCTAAAAAAGAAATTGCATCATTTTATGAAACAGATTCTGTTTCCTGTAGAAGAGACACTGCTATAAAATAACAGATAATAAAGCTTGATATCGCGTGTGATCACATTTATCTTGTTTTGTATTATATCGTTGGAAACAGCTTTAGAAATAGTCCTCCAGTCACCACATCTGTAATGTGTAACCACATCTCCCACAGCAACACGATTGAGTGTTGTCTATCTCTAACCAGGGCCTGATTTACCATTAGGCCCGGGCCTAGGGGCCCCACAATTTGGGGGCCCCCTAATTTTAAAAAGTTAACAAAAAATTATAGTAGAAATAACTTTTTATACTTCCTTGAATGTTTTTTCATTACATTTTTTAACTCGAAAATAAAAATCTAAAACTTTTTAGCAATGTAAAAAACGTAAAAGATAACAGAGAACGTGTCTGACCCTGACGATAGTGAATTTTCATACTAATCAAACAATAATTTTAACGCATCTACATTTATATAGCACCAAATATGGCAACGGGGGGCCCCTTCCTGCATGTTGGGCCTAGTGTTCTAAATTTTCTAAATCGGGCCCTGTCTCTAACAATAATAGCAATTACTACTATTTTAGGATCTAGTAATAATACTTAAAATTGGACCTAAATGGTTGTTATAATTGAGGCTGTGGGTAAAAAAGGCGGCTGAAGTCTCTAAAGCTGTACCGAAAACTAATTATTTATTTATTTGATTTGAAATTGAATTTACTCGGTGTATATAGCAGTTTAAGATGATGGCTAAAATATTTCGGGGACTGTCTAAAAAATATTTTGTGACGACGCCTCCCTATGTCCCCTCAGAATCAGAACTGGTTGTATAGACAATGTTTTTAATTATATTAGGTATGAGATTGATCTAATGGTTGATATCCCGATTCAGGCAGTTGTTGAAACTTTTTGTCCAGGCGGTATGATGGTTTATAACAGTTTGTTACTCCTGTTAGAGACAGTGATTTCATACCAGGATATACCTGACCAAGCTTGGCGCTAAAAAGAAATAGGTTGCCTTTTAGTCGCTTTTACCCAATACTCTCGCATATTTTAGAAGGGGCGTTGCTCTACCACTTAACTAGAATAATTACCGTTACATGGTTTACATTCTTTTAGGAATCGCTTCTTGCCCATCCAGAATATGCATGTTTAAAGTATAGAAAAAAGCATTTTTACCTTACTTAAAAAATCCTATTATAGCCCCTGTAGATCTCTAGAAGTTGTTGCTTAAATGACTAAGTTATTTAAAGTTTAACATTTACTTTTAGGTGCTATTAGCGAAATACAAATATTTATTCATAATAATTAAAATTGAACCTGCTAGGTATGTAAAGACATTGTTATTTAATTGTATTGTATTTCGCTATTGAATGTCTGTTACTAATATTCTTCTTAGTTTGTGATTCAATTAATATGATTTCTGTACAATTGTTTAGCATTTCAATTATTTTTCTCTTCCACAGAAGTTTAGAATATTATCTTATGTAGTCTGAAACTGAAGAAGATATTTATCCTGAATGAGATGACTGGCTAAGTGCAGTAAATTTCTATTCTTATAGCAATGCATCCAAGCTTTTTTCACCTTTTTAATTGCAAATCTTAAATTTTATTTATATGGGGATATTATTTGCCACTCACAGTGGCAGGTCATTCGAAGTATGTGAACCCCTAGCAATACATGAAAAAGAAATAAAAACATTTTCAACTTTATCCGGGATAAGATTCCGCTCCATACCTTTCGAAAACGAAAGGTCAATATTTGTTACCAAAGTTTTCTGTACATTACAGTTTTTTTTGCTCGGTATTATTTTGTGAGACTGTTTCTTACAGCACAACTTATAGTGCGTGTGCTTGCTTTGCACAATACTTTAGAATTAGATACTAATTTATGTTTACCAAAGTCAAGCAAAAACACCAAATTTCCCGGTATGGTTGTGGTAACACATTATTTACTGGTGGTGTAGCCAGTGGGTGTTGGGGTTGTAGTACTCATTCCCAAAACTAAAAATTTATTATGAATTATACTAGATTATGTTTCTTGTCAGTGACGGGTCACGGGTTGATGTAAGAAGACTCCACACTTTCTAGCTACCTAATTGACAAGTCAGAGATGACTCTTGCTTGCTCTGTCTTTTTCACCTATTAGATAGCCAGAAAGTCTGTCGTCACCTCACATCAACCTGTTGTAACATAGTGCAGTTGAAATAAGTAAAATTCTCCCCATACATAAAAATTGCCAATATCGCCATCTGATTCTTTTAGTAACAACACTGGTACTGTTGCTTAATTCCTTTTATATTTCTGTTTATTCTATTCAACAGGTTCTTACTAACGGTGTCGAGTCAAGATATTGGAAAAAAGAATTTCGAGAATGATTTCTACATTTCTTCCCAATTTTTTTTAAAAGATAAAAAGCTTTTTATGCATGTAAGTATAGCAGTATGTAGAGAATGAGTATAGGGTTCAACAACCCTTTGAAATTTTTATAACTATTTATTCACAGGTTCTTTTACTTTGAAAATGTTAGGGCGTATCCTCCTGGAAACTCAGAAAAATTTTTGATCATAGAAAACCACTAAACTACTCCTATCCCCCTCCATTAAATTTTTTACTTTGCTTCGCCACTGCTTCTATGTGTGTCACCAGGCCTGACGAGAGAGGGGGGCGAGGGGGTATGATACCCCGGGGCCCGGTACCCAAAGCTTTTCATATTGAGTACTAAGACAGATATCATTTTGAATATTTTAGAAATTAATTTGTTCACATAAAGGTCCAAAAATGAGTAAATTCCCAGTTTTCTAGGGGCATATTTTCAAAAATTTTCTGGGGGAAAACCCCGAGACCCGCTTTATTACTTGTTACTCATCATATTATCAAGAAAACGATATTTTTAAGTTGAGTGTAATTCAGATCTTGCCTAGAAATATTCTAAAAATTACATTAAGCGTATGAATGCATGGGTGGAGGTACATCAGAAAATTTCACCCCCTACTTCGAAATGAGAATATGTCATTGGGGGCCCGCTTCTCAACCTTTTACCCGGGGCCCGACTTGGCTCTCGGTGGCCCTGTGTGTCACCAAATGACTGGTGGCTTTTGGGTAGTTCAAGTGGGGGTTCACTTTTTCAAAAATGCAATCGAGTAAAAATTAATTATTTATATTAATGGTTATAAAACTAAATTTCTCGGGTATCCAATGGAAAGTACCATTTCAAACTTCTCTTGGGAAACTTTATGAGGGTGGTGTGAAACCTCTCGGGGTTTGGGTATAACTTCAAAAGGGTGGTGTGTAATACCTTGGGATTTTTATAAAGCATTTTACCGCAAGTCCTGAGGTGGTACACCCCCCAATGAGGTATTACATGCAGTTCCCCAGGTGGCACAAACCACTCTCAGTTGCAAGCCATCCTGAAGGTCGTACACCCTCTTCCCCGAACTACTACATAACACCCTTGAGATGTTTCACACCATTCCCAAGTAAGTGGTACGCAGAATTTTTGAGGTTACACTTGCCAACCTCACGGTAGTACTCGGTATTTGATGTCCAAGGTGCTACACACCACCTCTGAAATGGTATGCACCATATCTGAGGGTTACATTACAAACTGTCCAAATTTTTAAATAATTCAGTTGGGATAGTTTTTTATTTTTTAGGTTTTATTGTAATTTGTAATGAGTTATTGATATTACTTTCAATTTTATCATTGTCGGTATATCTTGTGTTACAAAAATTGCATGTAATTGAAATTAGTTTATAATGAACAAAGTATGATAAAGTTTTAGTTTATTAATTATCTAACAATCAATTAAGATTATAAAATAACAAGAACTTCCGCGCTGAAAATTGCATACTAATTTCATTTTCCAGGATTGATAGTCATGTCGATTGGAATTTTTCTCCTAATGTTTCCCTTTGTGTTTCCACTGAGGATTCCTTCCGAAGAAGAGGGCGAAACATTTGGAGAAAATTTCAAATCGACACGACCATTAATTCCAGAAAATGGAGTTAATATGTAATTAAGATATTGTTAAACTCTTACAGCCATATTCTCAACCATCAGCGTCGGTGTTAATTCCTTGGTCAAAGAAGGATTCCACCAATCAGATTCTGCGAAAAGCTAATTTTTCTTTCTTTAGCAACTAGTTAACACCGACGCTGATGGCTATGAATATGGCTGTTAATCTCTGATCTCTAGAACTGAACTGTATGAAGCATAGTGAGTTTGATTACTAATGTACTTAATATATTCAATATTTTTTGTGTTTTTCCTCTAATTGAATTTACATGTAATTTAAAGTGTGTATTTAATATTTTTCCTTAGGTTTTTGAGTAAAGACCAGTTTTATCATTGGAATATAAATAATTGAAGATGGAACCCTTTTAAAATTTATTGTTTAATATATATTTTTGTGTTTGCATTACATTTAGTAATTTGTTTATTACATTCTGCCTTCAAATTGGTATACCTAATTAATAGACTATAAAAGAATGAAAAACTGTAATTTTGTTTAGTTTATGTAATATACAGCCTCTAAATTATTTTTGGTAACAATTAAAGGATTATTTTTTATATATGGACTTGTGTCGAATGATTTTTTTATTTCAAGTTTTCTTTAACTTTTTCTGAACAAATAAAATATTGTTTTCTTAGTAAAAATTTTTTAGTTTGTTTCATTTGTGCGCACAGTGCAACTTTGATAGATCAAGGAAAGGATCTTCATTTAAAAGTTGAGGATAGTTCAAAGATTTCTCTTTTTTCTTAACTAACTTTTCGATCCCAAATACAAAATTGATTCATTACTATTTCTTAACACATGCTTTTAAATGCCTTCATTTTTCTATTAATTTTTAATTCATTGGAACAATTTTGATGGCTCCTTCAGTTTGAATTATCCTTGTTGTACTGCAGCACTGATGACTGAATATGGCTGTAAAATATTTTTGGGTATTAAAAAATTAGTAGCTGTCACTAATTTTAAATAATAAAAATTAGAAATTTTTTAAAATTTTGATTTACTTGTAAATGCATATATGCTTAAATTAATATTTATCTCTATTGACAGTAAAAAGTTATTCTTTTTAAATTTTGGAAAATAAATATTTTTGCTGCTTCAAATGTATGGGAAGCTCTAACATTCAATTTTACTACAGAATGAAAAGTATGGATTTTTTTTATTTTGTCCTAACAATTGATAGTGCTTTAAATTAAAATAAAACATTCCAGGTTACTCTCTTGAACATGAAAATCATCTTTAACTTTAAAAATAAAAATACTCCGGGTTACTCTCTTGAACATGAAAATCATCTTTAACTTTAAAAATAAAAATACACTAGAATAATATTTTCTACAAAACAAGGGGGGGGGTTAATTTATGTGTAGCTTTTTCTGTATTTTCTAGGATTTCTTGTACAGAAATTTACAATAGTTTTCGAGCTAATATTTTAGTCCTAAGAAAAAATTGATTGATGAATTACCCTTGAAAAATGCTTTTTAAAAATATATGGTAAAAAGATTCCTGTCAGTAAACTAATCTTTGATAAATTCTTGTGTTGAAGATAATTTGTCTTTAATAAAATCTAATGAGTAAAATGTAAAGCTGAATATTGTAATGATCATACAATAAACTAGTTAAATTTTCAGCATACCGCTGAACCTGCTTATAACAAATTAAGGCATAATGAGAACCTTGTTTCTTGACTTGATAAAAATAACTCATTGGTACTATGTTAAAATGCACCGACCTAAACCCAAATATAAAGAAAGCAGAGTTTAATTGCACAATTCCCATAATTTGTTCTAAAAATTTATTTTACTAACCACCCTTTACAATTGTACTCCACTACGCAAAATAATTTTTTTAATATTAGAGGGAAGTAGTACATGTATAAGTATTTAAATTTCAGCAGGTTTTGATGTTGTTAACTTTAATAATTAAATCTTCATCAAAAACAATACTCGTTCATTCGATAAGCAAATTTGACTCCCAGGCATCACTTCCTGTGGGGCAAGATATTTTTTATGACCAAAATAAAATTTTCATATTGACATTGAGTTGAAGAAAACATATGTAAAGCAAGTTAATTTCTTTTATATTACAAGATTAATCTTCCAGGCTATAGGGCCATGGTCTTGGCGTTAATGAACTACGCGTAGTACAAACTCAAGCTGGGTAAGCCTTGATTGGTCTTTTATTATTGTTCGTTCTCCTTTGATTTACCATTAGGCCTACGAGACCTGGCCTTCCTAAATCTTAAAAGTATCTTAAAATTAATAATTAAATCTGTATCCAAAACAATACTCATAATCACAAAAAAGCAAATTCTTTCACATACATCTGCGGGTATTTTGTGAGAATACATAAATATTTCTAGTACTACTGACCAATTTTTATTTTCTGAGGTTTATGTTATGAGCAAAATAGTTTTCAATTAATTGAGGAAGAAAACATGTAAAATCAATCTAATTTTTTTTATTATAGTTTCATGTCTATGTGGTATAACTATCAGGTTATAAAATTAATAACATACAAATACTTGAATCTATTCAAAACATAACCCTAAATCTCAAAAGTATCTTAACGCATAAAACAAAACTTACTTCTTATTTATTGAAGAAATTGAAATTGGAAAATAAAAGTCTAAAATAAATGGTTTTACAACAGTACATAAGTACCAATTATTGCGTGTTGTGAAATTTGTTTTTATAAAAAAACATCAAGGGGACTCCTTGCAACGCAGTGTGCCTACTATGTGGAAAATTTTCTAAATCAGGTCTTGATATTAGGATGAAATTAATAATTAAATCTGTATCCAAAACAATAGTCATAATCATAAAAAAAGCAAATTCTTTCACTTACATCACACTTGCGAGAATGTGACATTATTGCAGGGTATTTTGTGAGAATACGTAAATATGCCTAGTACTACTGACCAATTTTTATTTTCTGAGATTTATGTTATGAGCAACATAATTTTCAATTAATCGAGGAAAAAATATGTAAAATCAATTTAATTTCTTTTATTATTGTCTCATATCTACGTGGTATAACTATCAGGTTCTGAAATTAATAACATACAAATACTTGAATCTATTCAAAACATAACCCTAAATCTCAAAAGTATCTTAACTCATAAAACAAAACTTACTTCATATTTCTTGAAGAAATTGAAATTGGAAAATAAAAGCCTAAAATAAATGGTTTTACAACAGTACATAAGTAGTATATACCTACCAATTATTGTGTGTTGTGAAATTTGTTTTTATAAAAAAACATCAAGGGGACTCCTTGCAACGCAGTGTGCCTACTATGTGGAAAATTTTCTAAATCTGGCCCAGATAATCAGGTCTTGATATTAGGGTAAAATTAATAATTAAATCTGTATCCAAAACAAGTCATAATCATAAAAAAGCAAATTCTTTCACATACATCACACTTGCGAGAATGTGACATTATTGCAGGGTATTTTGTGAGAATACGTAAATATGCCTAGTACTACTGACCAATTTTTATTTTCTAAAATTTATGTTATGAGCAACATAATTTTCAATTAATCAAGGAAGAAAACATGTAAAATCAATTTAATTTCTTTTATTATTGTCTCATGTCTATGTGGTATAACTATCAGGTTCTGAAATTAATAACATACAACAAATACTTCAATCTATTTAAAACATAACACTGCCTAACATCCCAGCACATAAAAAATGTGTGGAGTAAATAATTATAGTATATAGGCTTTTCTATCGAACTTGGAAGTACAAGATATAGTTTTTAGGGAAAGTGTTTAAAGTAAGTTTTGATATATAAACTTGAAGTAGGGTATTTAAATGGTACTTTAGTTTGCTTTAAAAGTAAATTATCCTTTAAATTTTACTTCTATGACCATAAAACTAAAAGCAAAAACATACAATACTACGGAAAACATATAGATTCTCAGTACTATTTTTTTCAAATTCTACAAAACCTTTTATATTTTAATGGTGACAGAACGTGTTCAACTTGTTTTTCATTGATTATTTTTAGTAAAAATCAACAGATGAAGCTTTTTTCGTAAAATTAAGCTTAGTTTACTTTTGTAAACAAAACACCATTGCATACGATACGAATACGATGTTCTCTTCGGTGTTTCGGAGATTGGTGAATTTCTATCACGTGACCCCCTCCGTTTTTGACGGCCCGAGAAAAAGTGCGAGCTGCCTGCACTTTTTCTCGGCCCGCGATGTCGGGCGTATCACGCCTAGCCATTGGTCCGCGCGCTCACGTGACCACCTGGTTTGGTTGATCCGTTTTCTGCCTCAAAAATAGGGATTTTTCTTGTCGCCAACCATCGCGCCAAGACGGATCGCGGCCCGTCATCCGGCAAAAAAGGCTCCATGTAGAACCAGCTTTAGAAACATTTCCGGGCCCAGAACCCCTTCGAAACAGTCTCGTAACGGCTCCCTAAATCCTGAGGTCTTATAGGTCTTGCCCCCCCCCCAGTCAAAAAGTTGAACTTACGCATACTCCATTTTGTCCCTCCTCGTGATAAAGGTTAACCTAAGCCTTTATAACCCCTTGCTACGCTCAGGGGAGCCTCAAACCTTTACTTTTTCCTCCATAGAAAACGACCGTGAAAACGACCGTAGAAGCTACCGTGAAATGGTTTTCAAAATCAAGTGCTTAAAAGTATTAAAACAATGATGCTAGTGAGGATGCCAAAGACTAAGCATGGACATTGGACCGGCGAATTGAAATTCTAGGACACGATGCCGAAAAGCCAGTGCGGGATGAAACACTTCATCCACATGGCAGTGGGTGGATCACAGAGCGACCTTTCGATTCAAATCGTTGAAGCACTGTTACATTTGTCTATCATTGTCTGCAGGGCCGTAACCAGACTTTTGTTTCGGGGGGGGTTTTCACTCAAATATTTTCTGAGGTACTTCCTTACGGGTACTTTTATGTTAAGTTTTAGATGACAACACTGGATTGAAATTTTGATGCACTACATTTCAAAATTCTTTAAACAATATGAATTCGAAGTAAAAGGGGGGTCTGGGTGTCCTCCCCCAGAATTTTTTTTTAAATTTGCCCCTCAAAAGAGTGTTTTAGCTCATTTCTGAGACCCTTTAGATTACACCCATAGAGCACCACTCATTGTAAGCGGCCGAATTTTCAAGGTAAAAAGAAGGTATATTGTAACAAATGGCGAAATGTTAAGGGGGTTTTTAGGTTCCTACTCTAGAAAAATTTTTGAATTTTTCCCCTAAAAGTGGCATTTTAACTCATTTTGGGACACTTTAGGTTACATTAAAGAGGACCACTCCTTGTAAATCACACAAGTTTGAAGGAAAACGGTATACTTAATAGATTTCAAAATTTCGAGGGGGTTTGGGGGTCCTCCCCCAGAAAAGTTTTGGAAATTTTACCCTTTAAAGTAGGGTTTTGACACATTTTGAGACCCTTTGGGTTATACCCGAAGAGGATATCGCTCCTTGTGAGACATAATTTTCAAGAAAAATATCAGTATAAAAATTGATGTCAAAATTTCGGGGGGGGGGGTTTGAACCCCTAAACCCCCCCCCCTTGGATACGGCCCTGATTGTCTGCTTTAAAAGAAGTCGGTAGTTGTTGCACTGAAGTCTGCGTATTTAGAGTTTTCATTTACAGAATTGTATTGATGCAATACCATCGGTATCTGAGGCTACTATGGGCTTCATAAGAAAGAACATTTCCTGCTTATTTGACATCAAGAATCCCCTTTTATTCGGGTTACCAAGACACCCCCATCGGCTTTAGATGCTATACTGTGCATACACTCTTTTGGAGTATTTTATCTTACGTCATACAGGAGGAACGACAAGCATTATGAGCTTGAGTATAATTGGGTACCATGGGAGATCTTATAATCAGATAAGTAATGAGGACAATCTTAACAGTCACCAATGCTACAGATAATTTTTGGAGTCCCACCATACCTTTGAAGCATTTCATGTAGCTAAATTTTATCAGAACAAAGCCCGTCCACATGTTTTTTGTCACCAGAAAAGGTATACTGTAAAGGTAACTGTAAGGCATATACTGTAAAGGTACAGGTAAAGGTAACCTGTTGACTCGACATTGTGAAAATTTGGATGGTGCACCTTTTTTAATAAACATAAAATGCTGCATGTATTTGCATATGCTCGAAATTATGACAGGAGACACGTGTCCATTTTCTACCCCCGCTGGATCTGCCCTTGTGTCCATCACATTCTCCCTAAGAATTCGTCATCCCGTCGCCAGAGGCGCGATCTTGCGCCCCATGCCCGGGCAATTAACAAGGAAAGCGTTAATGGGCCCCCGACAGATCCGTGCCCTTGGCGGCTAAATATAGCCCCCGCCCGCTGGCAGGGGCTACCCAGGGGGCCCCGATCTAATGAATGATCCCGCAACACCTCCCACACCTGTACATACCGGGATGACTCGGCCGGCCTTACACTTGAACCTCGGCTGCAGGTTTGTTTATATCCCTCTCTTTTTCTTGTGTTGTGTGTGTGATCTCTATCTCTTCTTTTTTTCTTCTTATTTAAATCGTTTCTCTTTTGCATATTTCGCGTGTCTCGTTTTGATGCGTAGTTATCGCCGTACACGTGAGTTAAAATGCCGAGTGCTATCTTCTTTTAATAGAAGGTGGTGCATACATCACGTGTGTCATTGGGATTATTCTATTCGATGTGTCCTCAAGTCGTGTCTTGGAGAGTTTATTTTAAACCTTCATTCTGTTTTTTCAAAAGCTAACAAGGACTAACTTTTGGGAAGTGGTTCAGTAGAACATATGAAAGACACATACAGGGCGGGAACATCGTTTTGGACAATATTACTATAGTCCACGCATAGATTAGTTAATAAACAACAAACAAGGTGCAAGGTAACGAAGAAAGTTTGGGGAGAAATTATGAATAGGGTATGTATTGCTATTTCGTCAAGCAGTGCTAGATTCAGTCCATAAATACATACACCCCATTGATATTGACCGTCTAGAGCAGAGATGATTTCTCATCTCTTGGATATCTCTCGGAGGATGAGACCTTAAATCCCGTCTTAAAAGTTCAAAAATGAGTCTAGAGACTATATTTTAAGGTCTAATTTTAAAAAAAATTCTGGGGGACAGTGGCGGATTAATGCAATATTGTGGGAGGGGGCGGTTAAATGGAATAATTCAATTTACAGTAGGTCTTCCTTGGGATGTAAATTTTTTCAAAATATTATCCTTAAATCTAGTACTGTTAAGTGTTTTGAGACTTAAAACTGATATAAAATAAGTTAAAATAGTGGAGAAGGGGTACATTAATTTTAAAAAATTTGGACGTAAAAAAATAGCAGGCAGTATAGAAATCCAAGTAAAAAGGGGGGTCCTCCCCCAGAAAATTTTTGGAAATTTGACCCTTAATAACAGCATTTTAACTCGTTTTTATCTACTTTGTCCGACTTTCGAAAGGGAGGCCGGGCCCCTTTAACCCCCTTTATATACGCCTCTGGCCCATGCTATGGTACTGGGGATTTCACCCTAAATTTTTTAAAGTTTAACAAGCAAAAAAGTGTTTTTCAGACACTTTTGAGGGGTATAGACGTTTTCTGTAGAGTGGATAATCATAATCATAACACCCAAATTAGGGTCTTAAAAGTTTTAGGTCTGGCCTGATGGAGGGTGCGGACCAGCCCCCCCCTTGGATACGCTCCTGAATAGGAATTTCTATCTTATCATCATAGAAAACGACTTAAACTACTCTATAGGCAAAGAAAGAAGAGGGGAGTCCGGGGGTCCTCCCCCGGAAAATATTTGAATTTTAGCATGTCAAAATGTGTTCTGAAACTGCTTATAGGGGAATTTTCTCGGGGGGGGGCGGTCGCCCCCTCCGCCCCCCCCATTAATCCGCCCCTGCTGGGGGAGGACCCCCAGCCCCCCTTCCTTCCCTGAGGCGTCATATGAGCATCGTCAATAAAACTTAAGATATTTTTGCACGAAGGTTCGCATTTGATCTGTAAAATACTAGGGCGGAGAGACCTTAGGAAAAAAAATTGGCAGTCAAACCCCTTCCCGAAAAACAAAAGTTTGGTTGTACGGCCTTGTAGACGACCTAAAATCGGTTTTAAGGGTCAAATCTTCAAAATTCTTCTAAGGAAGAACCCCCAACCTTCTTAAAATGTGGTTGCCCCCCCGTAGGTCCAGGCTGGATCCGCCACTGTTTTTATGTTACACTATTCTGCCGCCAGTCCATCAGGCCAGGTGGTCACTGCATTCTCCAACTCTTTATCACTTCCGTTACCCGAAGTTTTCTATTCGAATTATTTAGCCTGCAAGGTTTGTAGCAACAATGTGAGGGAGGCGGGCATTGTCTTGAAGAGCCACAACATCTCTAGAAAGCTTCTCCACCTTGGCTAGCTAGCTGCATTTTTCTGAAGAGTCTCACAAAAATTATTTTAAGAGGCCTTTCGGCATGAAATCCACCAAAATAACAACTTTACGATTCCCCTAAAGAAGGTTGCTTTAATGTGATTGGAGTAACTGACTAGAAGACTCGGACTGGCGGAAGTAGAGAATGTAAAACATGGAAATTCTAAAAGCTCGAAAACAAGTAAGACAATGTTTAAATCAGGGGTTTCCAACTGGCGGCCCGCCGGTTTATTTTGTGAACCCGAGAAGCTCCCTGAAAATCTCCCGAAAAGTAGCCTCAGAACACTTTTTAGCATACTAAAATTAAAAAACATTTTCGGGAAGGACCCCCGACCCCCCCGATTTACCTTTTATATTATGGAGTAGCTTTGGTTGGTCGTTTTCTATGGTGCGTAGTGAGTCGTTTCCTATGGTGCGTAGTAGCGCGACAGCGGCCGTCACTGTTACTTTTTTTAATATAGAGAGATAGCTATATAACTACAATATCCATGGAAAAATTACCTTGGCAAATGCTTCAAACGTTTTTAACAAGAATTTAAAAAAAGGTCGATTTTTGAGGCTAGAAAAATTGAAAATTTGAAATAAATTAAACTTTTTACTGTCCGATTTTCTTTTAATTTTAGTATGTCATTATTTAAGTCATTTCTAAGGGATAACCGTTTGAATTACTTCTTTTGCATTTATTTTGTGGTTTTGAGCGATGTTTTATTTTTTTTTTCGAATATCCAATTTTTTAAATAATTTTTAAAAATTTGAAATTTTTTAAATTTTAATTGGAATATTCGTATTCAGCACTGAAAAATAGCCTATAAACATGTATCATAAGTCTCAATTACTATTAATTGATTTTTTGAAAAAATTTTCAGCCATTTTTTAAAAATTAAAAAAAAAAAATTAAACTTCCCGCGGACTGATTTTTAGTATATTATTTTTGAGGTCATTCCCAAGTGAAAACCGTAGAAAAACTAAATGTTGCAATTTTTTTCCCGGTTTGACCCTTTTTTTCAGTAGTTTTACTGGACTACCCTGGGGACGGGCACTTAGCGCGTCTAAGTCGAACTTCGGAAAAAAATCACAGAAATTAAAATTGTGGTCAAAAATATCTAATTTCCTCAACACACCTTTCTCTCCATTTTCATGAAACATTTTATAAAACAAGTAACTTGTAAATAATTAGCATTTCCACATCATGAGATGAACTGTTCTGAGAAAAATATCCCTAAATTAAAAGATTTCATACCAAGAAACTTATTCAAAAACATAAACTAAACATTTATGGAACAAATCCCACTTTAATTCTTTTTTTTTACTGAAAACGCGCAACGCCCGCTGCTAATATAACTGCTCGGAAATCGTTTAAACATTAATAATTCTGAGAAAAAAAATATTAAATAATTTATCTTCTTCAATCTCCACTTCGATTACACACTCAAACATCGATGGAGTTGAAAGAAAACAATCTAAATTCTCTAAATTCACATTACTCATCTTCTCAATGCATCATAAATAAATCTCGCTCTTTCTCCCGAAACAAATTATTAAAAATATAAAATATTTTATGGGAATAGAGGTCAAGTTCTCTTTCGAATAATTTCACTACAGTAGACATACAGCGGCATCTAATGGGAATTAAAAATATTAATCTAAAGCTTTTATGGTGATGTCCTGTTTCATCTCTTCCGCTTTCATCCCCTTGTCAAATTTTGTGCTGTTTCATCCCCTCGATAATTTATGACTATTTCTTTGTGCGAGTTCGTCCCTTCCTTCAAATTTGGCGCAATCAATACAGTTTGGCTTCAAAAAATGTTCTGTTCCCAGAAAGTCGCATTATTAGACCGATATCCGTCCTTTTTTAAATATCAGTCTTAACATCTCGTTTGTTCTCCCTGCACTCATTTGCCCGAATGTGTATTTTCCAAGTGACCAGTGGTCTCGGACAGTATAATATTATTATTAAGGATAATTGCAAAAATTCCATTGTATCAGATAATGATAATATACCAAGTCTATCCATATACTAATTCATGAAATAAAAAAAAATCTTTTTAAAAAACACGTTTTTAAAATGTACTAAAAAGTATCAAATAATTTTTATAACTCCTTGTGAAACGAAAATCGTGGATATCAAGCATTAGTTATTTGATTTTCTCAGCACTCCTCATGCTGCTATTTTTTTATAGTGTAGATACATAATGCATGATCCCCACGTTTTTCGTTTTACAAGGAGTTGTAAAAATTCTTTCATAGACTAGTTCTACTGGAAGTAAAATGTTCAAACCTTTCCGGTAGGAATATATAGTAAATTAATCCATTCACTGTGTATTTAGGTACCCAGTTTTGTATTTCAAGGCATTAATTAATCAGTAAAAACTTTAAAAGGAAAAACTGATGGTAAAGATAGAATTTTAGTAAGATAATATCATGGGAAATGAAGATGTTATGCAAAAGTTTTTTCCTTTCAATTTTTATTGAAAAGTTGTATTGAATCAAGACAAAATAAACTTAAGAATATCAACAAATTGAATGTGAATTAAAGTATTTTTATTAATTAAAAGCGTAAAAAGTAACTGACAGGTAACGTAACACCTTGACATGTCATACATAATAATATTTTAAAAACGAAGCTATTTAAAAGTTATTTATTTTAGTAATAATTTTAATAGGATATCCAAGAAAAAACTGAAGCCTAACTAACAATAGTTCTCCTTTTTAGCGGTTTTATGCCAATTATGGTAAACTCAACACCCAGGGGATCAAACAGGAATAACCAAAAATGCATTTCCCTAAAGGGATGAAACAGCACAAATTTTTGACAAGGATACGAATCAGGAAGAGACGAAACAGGACTAAACCGTTTTTATCGTGTATCATAAATGCTGTTTTTGATAAAAATAAACACTTGCATCTCGTTTTTAAATGAAAAATTTTAATTGGTTGAATGTAAAAATGTTACGTTTGTTGCTAAAATGTAATGTTTTTGCTAATTTTCACCAGTGATTTTCACCCCTTAGACCCCACTTGCGACCCCCTAACCTATATCGATTCTTGTTTGGATGTTTTGGATTCATGTACCCTACCTCCCCTAGAAGTTATGAAACACTTATCTGAATCACCCTGTATGCGCCAACCGTCCCGAAAGGGTTAGTATGAATAAAGTATCATTCCCAAATATTTTCCGGGGGAGGATCTCCAAGCATAAATATAGGTTTCACCCACAAAATTTAAGAAGACAATGACCAAATGTTTGGAAAATGATTTAGCTTTTGATATACTCTTTTGATAGTTTTATTTTATTTTTTTAAAGTTGAGTTGTATTTTTAGGGAGTTATTAGCAATATAATTTAAATTTTAATCCAATCCAAAGCAGCTATATTTTGTGCCACACAAATTGCATACAATTCCAATTCTTTTAATGAACTACTATTTATGATATTTATTTTCTACTTAAATTAATTACCTAAACTTATCATAATATATTGCTAAACGTACTTTGGGGTTCCTTATAACTTGAACTTCGTCACGAGGGCTCCGCGAGAGTGAAAAGGTTGGGAAACGCTGCTTTAAAGGTACACAAAACTTTTTTAAAAAAGAGTAGAAAACCTTAGAAAAATAACCGAATGCTTATGTCCCTGAAATAGATTTTCACATACCTGGGCTCGAGTAAGATATTGTTTTCCAGAATTTAAGTCTCACATTTACAGTATTTTCGGAAATTTAAAATTTAGCATTTCTTAAAAAAAAGAGGCGGGATTAATCAAATCTACTGCCACGGGGGGCGCAGATGAGAGTGAAAGGGTGTCTGGTGAAGATCCCCCGGAGTGGGTTGACAGTCGGCGACCCCAGAAGAGAGGAAGTCGGGACATCGGAGACAGACATATAAAAAAAACCTTCACAAGTGAACAGACGTCAATTATTTCAAAACTTCATTTAATTGGAGTGCACGGATGGAACCGAAACGACTTCAAAAAAATATCCAGATTTCTCTTTCATTATCTTTTTTATTTTATCAGCTTCAACTCCCTAATTTCATTCTCTTCCTCTCATTCTCCATCCAACTCCGTTAGAGTTCCCGCTAAATATCGCCCGGTTCTATATAGTATAAAAAGTAGAAATATTCATAAATAATTTCAAACTCCTGAATTGAAATGTTTAGTTAGATCAATAACAATTCAGTTTATAAATAAAAGTTAGAAAAATTTGTTGATATTTGGGTGTAATGTGTCCAAAAGAACCGGGCGATATTTAGCGGGAACTCTAATTGAACCCTAACTCCTTCTCATTCTTCTGAGTCTTCTTTTTATTCTTTATTTTTTACTCTCACTCTTTCATAGCATCAAGGATTAATTTTGGTCAAAATATAGCAACAAAATATAAAATATAGTATCTCTATTCTAAAAAAAAATTTTTTGGTGAACGGTTTCCAGAGAAAAACTTTTTAATTACTGATCCGAACACATTTTTGGTATCAAAATGTCCGGATTCTCTCGAGAATGCGTAGTAAGCTGTTGGATTTTTTTAAAAAAAAATTCTCAATTTTAAAATATTTCTAGTTTTTTAGATTACGGATAAGGTCGCAGCAATTACAAAGCAAGTACTGTCAAACAACTTATTATGCAAACAATCACAACGACCAATTGGCGCCATATTTTATATGATGAAATTTTTTTTCACATTTTAAAAAAGTACTTTCGAAATTAAATATCATTTAAAAACTGATAAAAGTATTCAAAAACTTACACATATGCTATTTCAAACTAAAATTTCATACATTTTGTCTGAAATTTATAATTTTTTAGTCTGATAATCAAAATTAATTGTAAACATTGAGTGTCATGTAGGTTTTGTCTGTTATTATTTTTAATGGCTTAAAGGGTATTGTTTAACAGTCTGGGTTTAAGCAAAAATATTGATGATGAAACACTAGGTATACTAAGGGGCCATTCATTAATTACGTAAGGATGGTATTGGCAATTTTTGACCCCCCCCCTACCCCCATGTAAGATTACGTAGGATTTTTCAAACCCCTCCCCCCTATTCTTACGTAAGATTCCATTTCGTTTTTCAAAATAAAATGTTAGGAAAGGATCAGTTACACTAAAACTCTCAGTTTGACGTAAATCAAAGATTTTTATTTTTCAACGGATAAGTAATATTCTTGGTGTCAACTACATATTACCATAATATTATTATCTCTAGTCTTTGGAATACCATTTATCAGTAGAGTTTTAAAAGTAAGTTTTTAAATAATCTTAAACATCAATCAGTTAAACAATCTCCAAACCACTAACACTTTTAAATCGTCTGGACTGAATGGGTTAGTTAGCCATATGTTGTCCACTCAGAAACAATTGGTAATCCATCCGTTGCATCCGTTTTTAAGTTTTTCTTGGGTTAGGGCGAGTGCGCAAGGGCGACTTTTGTCACGGTGACAAAGACAAAAACAACGTTGCTAAGGCTGTTGTTAGGGGCGGGACATAGAAGAATCCAATAGCAGCATTCGCACATGACATCACTGGAGGATAAAAACAACGTTGCTAAGGCCGTTGTTAGGTAAAGTCATGTGATTGAAAATGCTCTATTGTTTTCTAATGATATTTTTGATACTAGTAATCCTGGTCGCCGTGACTTTAGTCACTCGTGCGCGCCCAGCCTTATTCAACAGTAATTTGATTAGAATAATTAGAATTTGTTTACATTAACTTGGAAAATCCTACGTAAGAATGGGTTTGACCCCCACCCCCCAAGTAAGGGTATGTAGAGATTTTTCCAACCCCCCTCCCCCTCGGGACCCTTACGTAATTAATGAATGGCCCCTAACCAGTTTACTATAGGCGTTAGAGTTTACTACTATTAGGCGGTACAATATTGAATTTGAAAGATTTTAACAATAATTAATTAACAAACATAATTAATAAACAGGGGTGTAGCTCAGTGGTAGAGCGTTCGCTTTGCAAGTGAAAGGCCCCGGGTTCGATCCCCGGCACCTCCACTTAAATTTTATGTCCATGGACACGATAAAAAAAAAATAATAATAAACAATAGTTATTAATAGACGTGATGGATATTTCTAAGGAAAAAAAATTGATAAGTTAGAGTTAGAGGATTTTGGAACAATCCAAAACGTCCTGCGTAAGCAGTTTACGGGGGTTGGTGAGCGATAGCGAGCACGGAGCGGTAGCTCCCTAGTTTAAAAATTTTATTTTCATTACGTTTTTTCATATTGTTTTATTTTAGATATTAATATGACATGTTTGGTTACAAAAGCTTAAATTTTAATTACTTCTTTACAGATTACAAGATTCATCAATTTTATGATGATTTACAAGGACCCAGTTAGAATCAATGAAACTTCAGAAACAACTGAAAATTTCATTAGAATGGATTTTTTTACCAACTGCTCAGGTATGCTGCTATCAAGAGCTCGAAATGAAGAAAAGGAATATGACTGTATCAAAGATACACAAATTTATCAAACAATTAGAAAGATCCTAAGTACATTTGTATTTCTAACGTATTAGTAAAACAGTAAAACACCCATAAAATCAAAGTAGCTATGGCAAGACAAAAAGGTAAAAAATATTGAATATAAAATAAGAAATTATAATGCAAGATCATACAAATATTAGTTATATATAATTGTTAAATTTCTTTCCAAAAACATTTTTAACTATATTATTGGTTGTAATAAAAAAAAACTAGTACAACTTTTACGTTTCTGAAAATTAGTCACAAAATGTATAAAACAATTTCATTAGCTAAGATTCCTACCTATTGTATGTTATAAAGTCACCAAAGTAAATTATAATCATGTCAGTTTTTAAGTAGTATCGGTTTAGACATTTTGAATGAAGGGGATATTTGAATGCATCATAAAAACCAATTGTTTTTTTTTAATCCATTAAGCACAGGATATTTAAATATGCATTATAAAAACGAGTTGTTTTTTTAATGCTCTAAAAAACTGCCTTGGTTTTTCTTATGAATGAAAAACCTATTTGGTTTTTTAATGCTCTAAAACGACTCCCTTGGTTCTTTTTTAAGAAAAACCTATTTTTTTTTTAATTAATTAAGAACTAGATACTTGAATGCATCATAAAAACCAATTGGTTTTTCAGGGTGTCTAGTGATTATCAATCTCAAAATTCCCTGACTTTTCCCTGACCAATAACTAAATTTCCCTGACTAATAACGCGCTTTAGTATACGCTCCAAAAATACTTTCAAATGTTTGTTAAAAACATAAAACATAGCATAACTAAAATATCACAAAAAAAATTATCAAATATTCATACATTTTTAAATTGTAAATCAATCAATTGATCATTGAAACTGTATGATCAATGAAAATTCCTAAGCCCTATCATCATTTTTCTAAATACCATTAAGGAAATTCATTCTTTGGCTAAAAGATTAATAGTGCACTTTTAAAAACTCATCCCACGGTTTAGCAAGTGGTCCAATTTCTATCAAATTTATGGTGTAAATAGTACGGATACTGCTGTATCTGATGTAATAATTTTTTTCATTCTATTACGTTTTGTTTCGTTAAATTGGCCTTGGGAAAATCGCCTTTTGTAACGCCCTCGCACTACATTAGGTCCTATAGCTCTTTAACGGTGCATCTGCGCCCCCTCTAGTTTTTCAAAATATGCTTGTCTAGGTCCCCTCTACCCCCATGCGAAGTTTGTCCACGTAATTTCGAATCACCCTGTATTTTAATGTAATTTTTAAATAAATGAATCTATTAATTTTTAAAAAAAATAAAAAAAACTACTTTATACTTTTAATAAAATTGAAAATAATGATCAATAGTTATTCTAATGCATTGTTTCAAAATATATAAATTGCATGAAATGAAAAAGCAAAACACTCTGACAGGAACAAAATATAAAAAACTTAAGTCTAAGAAGTTTAATTTCAACCCCCAATAATTACCCATACGGAAGATTTTGTAAGACTTTCTACCTGATAAAAATTTAAAAAATGCTTAAATAATATTATTTACCTTAAAACTTTCATATTCCTTACCCTATTATCTACACACCGTGTAATTCTTTGTTTGATATTAAAACTCTTAAGTTCAAACTATAAATTTATATTTCCCATCTTGCAAACAACAAGAAATTCCTCTAATAAACCTTTTAATTTGCCAGCAAAAATATTGGTCACATTTGAACTACAATTAAAGAACACTTTCTCCAAAAACAAGCATTTAAAGCCAAAGATATTGACGCGAAGTAAAAAAACGCGATCGCGAACCGACCGCCAAGTTGTTTTTTCCGCCCGCGTCTACGCCGCCAAAAAGCCAACTTTACATGCAAACATCCGGAAGCATATTTATTTTTCCCGGGAATTTCTATTTTTGAAAACTAAAACGGCTGCGGATTCAAACCATTATTATAGGAGAGATAAATTTATAAAATAAATGTTCATGATCAAAATCAAGAAGTTTTTAAGGAGTACAACCCAAATTCAAGGAGTTTCCATATGAACCCAGTGACTAAAATCAAGAAAAACCCAATTCTGAGAGATTTTACTAGACTTATTAAGCTGCTCAGTCGCGGGGAAAAAAAAACGGAATTTTTGTGAAAAATCGCTATTTTTCGACTTCCGGAACACCGGATTTGTCCGTTGTTTCTGACCACAGTGAAGTTCTTTCTACATCGCAATAAGAATGCGAGAAGAGAAGCCAACTTACGGCCGCGGCGTCCAAGAAAGCATCGCGGGAGGAACGGAACACTCCGTGAGCAAAACGATACATTCACGAGATGTCGCGATTTTCCGACTTTTTCCGTGATAAATAGTGATCTTTCTCGGAAATAATCTGAGAAGTAAAAAAGTAGGGATATCTGAAAAAATTTAAATTAGTTCGCGGGGCGCAAAATGGATGAAAAAGCGGAAGAGTAGAGCTAAAGCGGAAAATCACGATTCCGCGAAATAAACTGGGGAGTACGGGGGTTCTCCCCCGAGATATTCACGAATTTTAATATGCTAAAAAGTGTTCTGAAGCTACTTTTGGGAAGTTTTCAGGGTGCATCGCGGGCCGCACAAAATAATCCGGCGGGCGTGGCTTTCGTTTCGATTTTGGCGTAGTTCGGCGCAATTTCGGCTCAAAACTGCATTTTGGAACAGGATTCCATAATTGGCGTAGTTCGGCAATGCACTTGCATTCCTGTTCTAAGGAAAAACCTAAAATACGCAAAGATGCTTTGGTTCAAAAAAATTCCCGGTCAGTGAACAAATTCCCTGACTTTTCCCTGATTTTTCCAGAAACACAAAATTCCCTGACTTTTCCCGGTATTCCCGGTTTTCCCGGTCACTCGCCACCCTGTTTTTTAATCCATTAAACATCAGATATTTAAATATGCATTATAAAAACCATTTGGTTTTTAATGCTTTGAAAAGATACTCTTGTTTTTTTAAAATATAAATACCAATTTGGTTTTTTAATCCAATAAAAAGACCAGATATTTGAATCTGTGATAAAAACCACAATTGGTTTTTATTTATAAAAAAAAAAAACAAAAATGTTAATATAACCACCATGTCTTTTCCATGCTATAAAAACCAGTTGGTTTTTTAATGCAACAAAAAAACATGATGGTTTATATATAATTTTTACTTTTTAACACTTAAATAAAATTAATTTTAATTAATAAATTAGTTAAGTCACTTTGTTTATAGCTGAGTAGATGAACTATTTATTCAATGCATTCATAGTGGAAATCAATCAATCAGAAATATTTATATTTATGTGCTAGGGGATAGGGAAATTTAAAAAAAAAACCGGTTTAAACAACAAAAAAAACCTGGTTTAAACAAAAAAAAAAAGCCCCAGTTTTTATTTTTTTCAAACCTGTTTTTTTTCCAACCCTGCTACAAAGTGATATTTAAAACAACTTTTTTTTTATAACTTTTTATCCCATGATGGATATCCTATTATATGATTTTCAGAATTTATACCTTATAGCTTACAGTAGTACAAAAAATATGGGCAATTTTTAAAAAAAATTCACGCACATCAACATTTTTTATTTTATAAAAAAAAATAATGAAAAATATTTTTTTTTTTCGTGGACATAGTTAAATTAAACCTTGTGACCTTAAAACGAGGGGTGATACATTTTTCTAGGCTTAATATATAGAACCGGAGTTACTTAAGATTACAGGACCAAAAATCGGATTTTTCTTGAATTATCAGGAATTTTTTATTAAAAAATTACAGGGAAAATTGAATTATAAAATCATTTTCTCATTAATGTCATAGAAAAGAACAATAAATTCCTGAAAGTTTAATTGAAATCCGAGAGGGTCAGGTTGAATGCCTTGTTGATTTGACATGACCATGACCCCTCTTGAACTCGAGACAAACACTCATTTTATGCCCAAATGTCAAGTAAGCACACTACTAAATTCAATTTACAAAAAATGGTGAGTTGCCATTTTACTCACTCCCCCAGTACCATATAAAAAGGACCAGAAGGGGTAGCAGTTAGACCTACCTCTCTCATTTGGCAAGGTGAGTGTTTCATTTAATTTAATACTTCTTCAATTAAAGTCACTGGCCCTCGTCAGAAGATGGAATGGAGGTAAGTAAAATTGAATATAGGTTAGAAGACGGGTAAAAGTGACAATGCGGAGATAACCTGCTTATATGAGGTAGGTTGATAAAGTTTTGTTTTACCATGTCGTCGGCTTAAGGCACTAAGTCAGAACTTCAGGGGGACTAAGTTTATATCACAGAGAAATATCCTAACAGAGGGTCCACGAGGCTGTTTTCAAATGGGTTACTGATGTGAGGGCGCCACACTAGCTTCTGGAACGTATGCCGGCAGCTTAAAACTCTCACCAAATTAGAACTCTGCGCAAGCGCAAAAAGATGTTTTCGATCTCTCATAGGCAGCCAGCGAAAGATCCAGACTAGATCCAGACGCTAGTGAGTTTAGTGCGATGCCAGCGCCAAAATTCTCCCAACCTGTAACAAATGTCATGCTTTTTCGATTTCCATTATGGCCTATGGCCGTGGACTCTCTGTTCTAGTACTCTGTGGTTTATATGCTCTCTCGCGGAAATATTAAATAAGAAGAAACCTCCGGCATGTGAAATAAAAAGAAATATAATAAATAAAATTTCCTTCCAAAAATTGCCGTATTTTATCGAAGTATTAATTATGCAAATTAGCTTATGCCAACTTATCCCCGGGTATCCCAAGTACTACGCATATATGCGATAGCTAATTTTTTGAACTTGTTTTTAGGTCATTTAAATACGTATTAAAATTATGAACCCGGCGTATATTTTTAGCATATTATACCTCTGCATATCATCCTGGAAACTTTTTTTTCCGGCATAGATCCGTAGATTTCATCTTTTTCTGTTGTGTTGGAGGGCATGATTAGTTACTGGCCAATGTATAGAGCATTTTCAATCACATGAGTCGGACCTAACAACGGCCTTAGCAACAGAAGATGTTACAGTTTTTTTGCCCTACAGAGGTTAACAGTTACAGAAAATGACTAGCCGTGGAATTCTTCTATTGGAGCATTTGCAATCACGTGATCCCATACCTAAAAACCGCCTTAGCAACAGATAAACAAAGGCCTTAGCAACAGGCCAACAACAACAAAAGCCCTACAGAAGGTACACAGTTAAAAGAAAATAACCGGTTGTGACATCACCTGAAAACACTCTATTTGTTTATCACTAGTAACAATTGGATTTTCAAAGGTTTTTTTTATTTATACTTGAGCAAAAATTTGTCAACGGCTGCCTGAATTTACCCCAAACCTCGTTCGGGCGTTGGAACATATTCTGCACCCCTGCAGAATAGTTGAGCTAGAAGTGACCCTTTCTCCTGTCCGCCGGCGATGGACTCTTGAAGATGAAACTCTTGATAAAAAGTTTCACCTTCCCTGGGTTTTCAAGGGTAGTTTATAAATCACAGCGCATAATATTAAACCACAGAAATTTGTGTAATTCACAATTTTATCCACCACGCATCATATTTAAATTATCACACCTATTAGTCACTGTGTGATTAGTTAAATAGGTTGCGTCACCCTTTGACTTCTCACTCAATTAGTGAGTTATTTTATAATACAGTGTAGCTAGACATTCGTCCAATCACTGTTGTAAAAGACAACATTCAATGCTATTCATTCTATGCTTATGCATACATACTGACAATCTTTCTCGATTTTAATTAATTAAAACAGAGGCTTCCAAACTGTGGGTCACAAGTCTTTTATTTTGGTGGGTCACAACATGATTTTCAATTTATGTTTAAATATTATGTTATTTCAAAATTTTTACAAACGTGATAAAAAGAAAAATTAGTCACTTTAATGTGTTGATGATCGAAAATATTCATTCGTATGAAGATTTAAAAAAAATATTTAGTAAATGTTTCTAAACGTGATAAGGCGTTTGAGGCATTTATCAATGAGTATTTATCACTTTGCCCGAAATACGCGGGCATTAATTATAATGCCCGAATTTATTACATTGCCTATTGAATTTACAACTTATTTTACTAAAAAATATTTGAATAAAACATGACTAGCATAGAAATTTTAAGGGACAACGGTTTTGGCGCATATCTCACTATAATAAAAGAACAATAATATAATAAATACAGACAAATTTAGATAGGCCATACTTAGAAACCATCTGATTTTCAAAAAAAAAAAAAAAAATATGAGCAGGTATAAGAACTTTCATTTCATTCAACTTCAGTGATTGAAAATCACTTAAAAAATTAAAAGAAAATCTTAAAACTTGTATTGCACTTTAGATCAGATCTTTCCTCATAGATCAGATAGCTGCTTGACTTTATAACCCCCCCTTTTTGTAACTGGTACATGTAGGGTCGTACAAACCCAAGCAGATCTTCCCATTCATACTCCATTTCTTCAGGTGATGAACAGGAACATGGTTATTGGACTTTTCCATGCATGAAATTGTCATCTTGTATTCTTAAATTATGTTGCTAACTTCCCAGGAAACAATTCTGTTTCGTTGAGTTTAAACATAAAAACTTTAGGAAATCTTAGATGCTTAGTTAGTTCTGTAAAGCAACTTTTTGCACATGTGTTTCAAGTGAAAAACAACACTTGTTGTAATGGTTGTGGCACGATTACAGTTATAATAAGAAACGTCTAACTAATTCATATTTCATCAAGCAGTGTTGCCAGAGATTAGATGAAACACAAAAATCCCTATTTCCAACCCTTAAACTGCATTTTTTTTCCACCTTGCAAATCTTTTTACTCAGGTGAAAAGTCAGGCCCTCTTACTGTACTTCAAAGTTTTAAAAACCTTAAATAATTTTGGTATAAGGACTACACTTAACTTGATTATTAGCGGTTGCATTAAAAAATATCAAAGTATAGACACATAAAAATGATATATCCATGAAACACATAAAAATGATTAACATAGGTGTTTTATTACTTTCATTTAAGATATTTATTTAAATACTTAAAAAAAATTTGTTTTTTCTGCACACAAATGCATACAACGATTTTTAAAAATTTTGAAGGTATATTAAATGATGCAACTCGTTTCAAGAGCGAACGATCAGTGAAGTTTACGAAGAGCAAACATTTGATAAACTAACATTTATAATTGAGAAAATTTTTAACTTAAATTTGGCATTTGACCAAAGATATTTTGGCATCATTTATTTAAAATAGAGTGAAAAATCTTGATTTGAGACATAAATGTTGCTAATGAACGGAATTTATTAAACAGAGGAGCAGTTGAATTTTCCACGAAAAACATTATACAACATGCATTAGTTATAAATTTCAAAATTATAATTATTACTCAATTTTAAAATTAGCTAAAATATAAAGAGCTGTAATCGCAGTCAAAAGTTAAGTAAATAAAAGTGCAAAGTAAATAATAAGCTGAAAAGTAGGAAAAAATAAACTTCTGCAAAATAATTAGAAGAAATTGTTGAATGCGATTTAGTGGCCCTACAAGATAAAATCGTATCTTATCTTGTAGGGCCACAAAATCCTTATACATTCATTTCGAATATTATAAACATTTATCCTTAATTTGGGCGCGCTGATTTCTTAAATGATTGGATTGCATGATTCACTGTATTCGTGGAAACAAGTGGCAGAGATTAAGAGTAGATTTCAAACATTTTCACATTATTGGTAAATGTTTCTTATCGATTATAAATCATTGGAACACGCTAACGCTATACTAGACAGCAACGTAAATTGACCCTACGGCGTCACAAATACACAAAGTAGTTCCCATCGCGGTGTCTGAATTTTGAGTGAAATGAAGAACGTCAATTTAAAAATATGATTATTTTGTCAAACCCATGAACAAATAGTGCTTTTCCATCACGATTTGCGTACCGATACTCCTCCTATCAACCCAACAGGCTTTGTGTTTACCGATTTCTCCTTCCGCATTTGTGACGTACTGGATCCAAGAAACGTTGCTGCCGAGTATGAATACTTGAAGGATGTCTTTATAAGCGAGGAAACGAACGACTTTACTAACGACTGTCTTTATGGAACGAGTAAAAATAATTCAATTGCTGTCTAATTTTCCAATGAAAGTTAGAGAGATCAGAGTTAACTTTTAATTGGATTTTAGAGTTCAGATTCATCAGTGACATTTATCAAAAGGTAAATACCAATTCCTTATGTTTGTTAATTACAAATATTTATGTTCTCGAAATACACTTGTTTTTGATAGTTTATTTTCAAATAAATTGTTTGAGTTAAAAAAAATAATAAAAGACTATTATAGGTTAAAGGCATAAAAGGTTATTTAATAAACTTCGTTGAAGGTAAACTTGAGACAATTTATTTATACCAGTGGTAGTCAACCTAGTCCATACCGCCCAGTGGACGTTCCAGCTTTTATGGTGGGTGGTTAGGGGGTTTTAGATACAGGGATTTGTTTTAGATTGATTTATTTTGCTAGACTTAGCTTAAGTCCAACATAAACTATTTGGTAAAATTATCATTATACATAGGGGAGTAGCTAAAGGGAAGATTTGGGGTATATATCCTCACGAAACACAGATATTTTCCTTTTTTGCCACAGAAAGTAACTAAAACTTAAAAATAAATAAAAATATGAACTAAATCTGAAAATTTATTCTTTCTACACGGAAGTTATCACTCATTTTCCTATCTTAATTTAATGTTAAATCTTTACATACGGGTAAAATTTTCTTTAGAGAACAAAACCGGATAAATCTTAAGTAATGAGCATGGGGAAAGAAATTTTTAATTTTAAAAAGGAATTTTTACTTTATTTTTTTGTGTTTTTGAACCTCATTCAAGGGATTTGATGCATGCTGAATTTTTCCACCTAAGAATTAATTAGCTGAGCAGTGCCCCCATAAATCCCACAACAGATGCTACAGGTAATGATGACATAGATTTCACAGGTGATATTAAAACATAGACACATGAAGACAAAAGGGTATACATGGAAATCATCAGCAAATGTGAACTAATATAGCGATCTCTGAAAAATTCTTTAAAACGATGAAATTACATTTGGTAATTTCTCCTGAAAGCCACGAATAACCAGCACTCCTTCTTCGAACATTCAGCAAGACTCCTAATTGGACAAGGTGATTGAAATCCAAAGAAAAGGAATAAAAAAAAATTACACCGCAGCCCGTAGGGAATTCTGTCCCTACGGCAGGGGAAAAGAGGGGCGTCTTCGAAGGGTCTGGCCCCTCCCATCGGGCGATGATTATGTATAAAAAGGTGAAAGCCGCCCAATTTGCTTTTTGAAGCGACCGGGCAATTTGAATGATCAGGTAAGCAAATCATTCCCTTATGAATATTCCTCTCTAATCTTTTCCATGAGTGAATGTTTTCTGTGCGGAGACAGCACTTCCTTCTTCAAGAAAATGTTAATAATTTATGATTAATTAATTGTTTACAAAGAAAATTATGCTTGCTTTCATTGCCAGGATAACTTTAAACTTAATTATTAACTTTTAATTAAAAATTTTGATGACTCTAATTTTTGATATTTTATATACTGTACTTTAAAGAGGAGGTATAGTATCTGACGACGAACCAACAAAATTAAACAAGTTTTTTTTATTATTACACACCTTTCCCATTTGTAAAACAACAAGGAAAATTTTGTACTGAGGCATAGTCAAACTTTTAGCACAAATTTCAGGAAATCGTTACTACAGATCAACATAGGTCCAAACATAGGTAATACGTTTCTGCCGAAATTCTAACAGTGTCATTTTAAAACAATCAATGAACACGAAAAGAAATACATTTGCTAGATGATACTGGCGTGCTTTTCCAATTTTTTAAATGTTATTGACACACAACACATAAATTGAAAGGATCTAAGCGTGTATTTTGGGAGGAACTAATTTTACATTGCATAGTAGCCCTCGAGAAATTTTCTTCAGTTACAATACAAATACTTTTTAAGAAACAGAACACAGCGGTAGGATTCAATGGAATTCTCACGATTTCGTTGGGTTAGATTCAACTTTTAAGTTCTCTATGGTTTTCTTTGAAGAACCAAATTTCCATATTCATCAACGAAGGAAAAAAACAGAACCCACTTCTGTTAATGAATACAAATGTGTTGTTTCATAAGTTTCAATTTAAATTTGATGCCGAGAATCTAAGTAATGAAAAAAAAAAGCTCCGTTTTTTTTCCAAAGAATTAAAGCATCATTAATTTTTTTAGAATTACTAAAAATATAATAAATAAGTGTAATAGAATATGAAAAGGCTTATGGGGCATAATAAATACAGGTGGGATCACAAAATTTGTAACGCGGAAGTTCCACCCTTATCTACGTTCAAATTAAACAGATTAAATATTTTGTTCTTTTTATAAAGTATTGGAACTTGCCATTCATCTTTCTTTTTTTTTTTTAATATACTATTTTTGTGTGTACTTTTATGAAAATTTCAAGCATTTTGAAGTTAAAACTCAAGAGCAAAATTTAAACAAAACAAAAAACACCTGCTTTTCAACCCATTTTTTCCATTCATTACCACTGTTTTAGTATGATTTTAATTATTTTAAATTGATGGAATAAGAAAATTAAAAACTCGATGATTAATTGGATATTAGTTTTAAAATTTATATATAAATATTTTTTTTTAATTCCAAGTGAAAAACCGGGATGAGAAGCAAATCAAAAATGGGAGGCGGGTCCTTCTCTGATTTGTCTATTAAAACGCATGTGACTCGAATCCAGCCAATGATGTAAGGGAGCGGCCTCGTTCTTGTTTGTTGCCAAACGAAGATTTAAAATTCAGGCGGAGTTGAGGTTTTAATCACACCCCGTTCCACTTGCCCATTCGACCAATGAGCATGTTAGGGGACACGAATTCCGAAAGTATTACTTTACATTAAAGCAAAATGACTTTTAACTGAATTACATTTATCCGCTCTGTTATCTAGAAAACTTTACCCCTATTCCCATTTTATTTGATTTAGGATTTTAAGACGATTTTCATTCATAGAAAGTAACAAAAAAAATTGCAAAAGGTGCTCAATTATTTTTTTTTTTAATTTTGTGGGTAGAAGATATTATGTAACATTAAATATTATTTTTTCTTGCAAGCAAATTTATATGGTCATGAATGACTCCAACACATTGAATCAAAATCCCTTTGTGAGCCCTGTCCGTCCTATTCAAAAGTTATAAATAACAAGGAAACGTTTTTTTTTCTATAACATTTCACATATAGTGGAAAGTAACTGTTTAAATGTGTGGGTATTTAAAAAAAAAACGGCTTACCCCAACGGAGATGCTCCGTCTTGCTCTCATTCCAACTTCTATGCATCAAAAGTCGAGCAATATCACGAAATTCCTTAAGCGACAAAATGTACGTAAGCAATTTGCTTGGAACACATATTAATGACCAGCAATGATGACGTCTTGTTATGATTTTTCCCACCAAATGTGGGGAAGGTTGTCCAGATCGCGGGGTGCCCCCCAGGGGGAGGGGGCACTTGTTCGGAATATAGGTCAGCCTTTGTTCGCAGCCCCATCCCCCCAAAACACACCGGAAGAAAACAGAATTCTCATCTGGGAATCCATTAGCGCTTCTTTTTCTGCCGGTAAAAAAAGGGTCCTTTTCTCCCAGGCACCTGTGGGAGAGATTAGCCGCTACGGCAGGATCTTCTCGGTCCACGACACCCGTGAAAGGAATTTTCTGGAGAGGGCCGACGCAGATACAGTTACGGAAGCAGAGGAAATAAAAACGTAAAAAATACATAATTCAACACATTTTCTACAAAAAAAAATTTACCTGGCTTAGGTGTCGGAATTTTTTTTGAAGTGGACAAGGGGCCGTTCAAATATTATAGCGTGGGTTTTTTTTGTGCTTTATTTTTGCCCTTCTCCCCTTGTCAACAAATGATGCAGGCAAATTGTTTATCCCCTCTTTTTACGTTAACAACACAAACCCCCGCTATTTGTGTTTGTACAGAACTATTAGTAGTGATCTAATTTTGAAAATTTAGAACTTAATTTTAACTAAACATAACTTGGCTTGAAACTTAAAATGCTAGCTATGCTAATTTTTAATTTTTATTTGTAAATTGAACTTTTTAATTTAAATTATTTTCGAAACTACAAGAGATTTTCGATAGTACTCTTTAAAATTTTTGTGTTTAGTTTTTGAGAATAATTATTAGCTCCATTAAAAAAAAGGAGGTCTGGGAGTACCCCCCTAAACTTTTTTGATAACTAGACCCTTAAAAGCAGAATTGAATTTTAACTGCATTTTGACCACCTTGTCCAAATTTCAGAGGACTGCCTCGTCTCCTCCTTATATACGCCACTGTTATTTAAGGATCACTCATACTGCCCCTCCCCATCCCCATTGCTAGCAAAAATAAGCGAATACGAACTCCCTTTAGGTGCTGGCGTAATAGTTGAACGGTATTCCAAGTTCGCGTATGATCCAAGTTTTGGGTTAAAAACCAAGAGGAATTTTAAAGGTACATCGAATTTTTGAACTGTGATATTATACTATTTTTCAGATCTAAAATAACACAAATGTTGTATTTATCTTTTTGTTTAACGAAATAAGCAAAAAAAAAGTACAGTAAATGTAGGGAATAAGGAAGAAATAAATATAGAGTATACAACCGCGTTAATCCGGACGAACTTCAAGGACAATCCAGAAAAAAAATTCTGGATAAGCAAAAATACTTCTTCATAAGCACACTTACCATGTATTACGATAAAAAAAAATTGTTTTGTACCAAAACAACAACACAGAATTAGTTAAAAATACATTCAAAAACTATAAAAAGCAACTTTTCACTTAGTAATTTCTTAATAGGGCTAGCCAGATCTAGAGAATTTAAATGCTTGAAACTTTTAAAAGGAAATAAACTTTCATTTGTACAGAGGTACAAGTACAAGAGTGGCAATATCGTTTGGTCTGAACTACAACAGCTTCAAATGCCATACCTACGCCAAGCAAATACAGCACCCCTGATATCATGCCTAAAGCACGCTAACATTTATATCGCCAAAAAATCGCCTAAAGTAAATTTGCATTGAAAGTGGAGAAACCTGATGGTTCTTGCACCAAAAACTTTTTTTTTTTTTTAGAAACTGCGTCTCTTTTATAGAATAAACATTTTGCCAACCATCTCGTAAATGTTAATTACAATAGTATAATCATGTTTAATCGTAACAATCACGTGTAATCTATTTTAAGAAGCATCACTTTAACTACAGGGTGTTTCAGACAAATGTTTCATAACTTCTAGGGGAGGTAGGGTGCATCAAGACGAACAAGAATCGGTATAGAAAGGGGGGTCGCAAGTGGGGTCTAAGGGGTTAAAATCACGGGTGAAAATTAGCAAAAAACCTCGCATATCTGGGCTGAAAGTGGTACAATTGTTCGATTCCGGTATTTTTTACATTCAACCAATTCAAATTTTTCATGTAAAAACGAGATGCAAGTGTTTATTCTAATAAAAAACAGACCAATAATTGAATGAGGCATGCGTTGTTGGTAGATTAAAGTTACAATTGTCCCTTGGTCAGATTTTAGTTCTTTGCGCCATATAACTCCAACCAACCAACCAACCAACCAACCAACCACTAAAACTCTAGTATTAAGATGTTTTTGTCGTGGCACTTTCTATTGCAGTCTATCAACTTACAACGTATCCTGTTTCATTTATTGGTCTATTTTTGATTAGAATAAACACTTGCATCTCGTTTTTACATGAAAAATTTGAATTGGTTGAATGTAAAAAATACCGGAATCGAACAATTGTATCGCTTTCTGCCCAGATATGCGAGGTTTTTTGCTAATTTTCACCCGTGATTTTAACCCCTTAGACCCCACTTGCGACCCCCCTTTCTATACCGATTCTTGTTCTTCTTGATGCACCCTACCTCCCCTAGAAGTTATGAAACATTTATCTGAAACACCCTGTATAAGACAAATAAAACCAGTGATTTCCCCCCCCCCAGAGTTACAATAGTTTTAATAAAGTATTCCGATTTAATTGCGATCGATTTATTTTTATATTCCCGTATTTCGTGACCCCTTAGAGCCTAGACACATCCTGTGACCACGAGGGGTTCGCGACCAACCGGTTGAGAACCCCCAGTCCTTATGTTTAAAAATCATGTGGCCTCTACACACGTGCCAAATCAATTAAAATATTTACAAATCTGATAAGGATAATCCGGAGGTCTGGATAAACGAGGTCCGGATAAGCGAAGTTTTACAGTATTCCTAGAAATACGTACTATTAAATACAAAGCGAGGAAAAGGGTTCACAGAGTTAAAGGCAAGGCAAGGTTTTATTTTACAGGTTTTAAATTACCTCTTAGGTTCTTATTCTCAAAAATAAGACAGTAAGACTAAGGTTCTCTAAAAATACCCGTCGTACAAATTGTTCTCAAAGTCGATCTTTTCAGAGAAGAGAATATCAAGGAGAACCATGACACCAAAATACAAGAGGAAACCAACCAAAAATTACAAAAGTGTAGAGAAAACGTGACGATATCAAATTGATCTGTCTTGAGTATACATCGGTTCAGCGTTTGAAACAAGACCCGGCTTAAACCAAATCGCTGGGCTAGTAGTTACACGAGATCTCGAGAAATTCGAATAAAGGATTTTACACGTGACCATAGAAATCCGATATAACCCTTCCCCAAAGGGGTTAAACTGTTCGAAATTTCCAAGAACCCAAAATATCGCAAAGCACCCTGTATTTCTGTAGTTAATTTTGTGACGTCATGTTTGACGTGTTCATAGGGATATATAATAAATAAGGGTGAAGGGCCCACAGTCGGTCTGTTTTAAATCAACAAGACGACGTAAGACGCAGGGTAAGGTATCAATATTTAATGCGTGTTTCATTTCTTAATTTATGTAGACATTAATTTTGAATTATCCACTATAATATCCATCACCTTATCTGTCACCAGGGGCTCTACCACCAGCGTGTCGTTATCGTTAATATTGCCGAAATTATCGACAGTCACGTGATGCGCCTCAAACTTAACTACAGGTCCTACCATGAGAGAAGAAACCTAGAGGAGAAAACGACAGAGAGGCGAAAAAGCTCTACGACACCTCTTATCGAGGGCTGTAGCATTATTTTCAAATTAATAGCTATTGTACATTAAAAAGCGCTCTTAGGAATTACTTTTTAACCTATAGATGAAACAATATTTTTATTTTGCGTAGGAACTATGTTTTCTCTGCGTAGTCATCAGATCTTCCATTGCAAATAGCCAAAATCGCCGCCATTATTTGCTTTGTATGAAATAGATGAAAATTCTATTCATAAAAATACACGTCATTGGGTACTTATTTATGATGGAATATTTTTTCTTTCATTTTTAAAATATATTTTTACAAGGTTCAAGTTTATATTAATACAGTAAAAAGAGTCTGGAGGTAGAATAACCACAGAAGTGATTTCATGTGGGTTTCATCCTTCGATTTATAGATGGCAGCACGATGGTGTAGGGAATGCTGAAAAAACAAGATCAAATTGTCGATGGCCTACCGTGGCTTACCACGACGATGTCGTTTTTGAATGTCGACAAATGCAAGCTTTTACCGATTGCAACTGAGTTCGAGAGTATAGGTGTCGAGAAGAAATAACGCTTTTGATTGGTGTAAAAAGTTTTCGTCATCTTGTACGTCAGAAATAGGCGGGGAGTTAAGTTACATTGGCGTAATTTGAAATGATCACCAACGCAAGGGAAGGAACTCGTTTTTTCATGAGCAAAATTCTCGCCACTCTAAACAAGGGATGATCGTAATAAGATTAAGACGCTTAAAACGAATACCTTTACGAACATATAACGGAGGACAAACTTAAATTCAGGAAATTTTTGTTATCAATTGATTACAATTTTTTAATCGCAAAAAAAATAAGTTTTGGATAAAGAACAAAATTTTTTCCCATCACCACGGTGATTATTTCTGATTAAAATTTTTTAAATCAGATAATCATTTTAAAGCTGCTTTTTGGATGCACGATTGTTTATATATTATCTGAAAAAAAAACGTATGAGTAATCCCTCAATTCTCTTAATAAATAAAACCCACAAATCGACTTTAATTTTTAGTACATAAAACCGGCCCGATTTTTAAGTTGATAATTTAAAAAAAAAGTAATGCAAGCCAATTTTACTTTAAAAATACCTTTAAGTATCTCAAAAAACGTGCAATGATAACAGGGTAAACAATACACATAATTTATAGCGTATAAAAGAGCTTGTTCTCGTGTCGTTAACAAGATATAGACACCTCTTGAGATGTCGTTGAGTTTTTCACTTTCTCGATACCACTTAACGACAGTTAAAAACTTCCCGACAGTCTGATGGTAGACCCTCTTGTTAAGTGAGCCCATACTCTCGACCTCACTTGCGATCACTAATGCTATTTCCTATGGATAACCTTCCGCGACAGTGTGGTGTCGACAACTTGCTTGCTTCTTCAGCGTTCTCGACACGGAAGAAGTAAGGGTGTCGTTATTTTTGTCGAGAGGCTCGTGGTAGGCCCCCAGTTTATTCTATTTATAAGCAACAGAATACCAGCAAAATTTTATTCGGTTGCAACTTGATTTTTACAGTTTTAAAACACTATATTATGAGCTCCGCATCAGATCATGCAAACCTGTCGAGATTAATTAAGATTATGCAGTTAAAATCAACAATACCGCGTGAAAATACCTAAATCTTTGATATTCTAAAAAGCTAATTTTCAACTATCTTTCACATAAAAATGTGCTGTTTTGATTTTATATTGTGTACACTATTTTTTAGTTGTCAGCTTGTTGTTTCAATGTGTTTTCGAGTGTATCTACTGTGCTTTTGATTTAGATCTAAAACTTATATTCCAATAAACCTTTCAATGAGCTGTCCTTAAAACATCAATATTGATAAGTTCGAAAAAATTTCCGCAAGGTTAAATTCCTATTTAGGCCACCTATGTTTAATAATCAGATTTCAATCTTTTTAGCCTCTTTATCTTGCATAAAACTTTAAAAGGTATCTTTTTCCGTTTATCTGAAAATTATTTCCGAAAAGTTACTTTTACGAACTTAAAGAGCAAAATTGAGGAAAATCTTGACTCTAATATTCATAAAAAAGTTTTAAAAAACAACTCAAAATTTAGATTCAAACTTATATTATTGTTACCTCTTCATTCTATAACTCAAAAACTTTATAACTGCTGGTTATAAACATCGCATGTTCGCGTAGCGTCATCCCACCTTACAATTTATTGAGGTGCTTGCTGCAACAACGAGAAATATATTTTCCAATTTCGATTCTATTTCTCCGATAGAAAGTTTTTTTTGGCGGGACACAAGTTTTTTTTGCGTGATACAAAAATGCCCCTAGGTGCACAACAATGGTACCACAGTACCTTTGAGTATACTTAAAATTACTTGCAAAAAAACAACTTTTGTGTTAATATAGGTCAGCGTTTCTCAACCTTTTTACTCCCACGGAACCCTTTTGACAATGCCGAAGTTCCGCGGAACCCTAGAGTCCATCGTCCATGTAACGATATTTTTCTTATTATTTTTTAAATTATTAAATAAAACGGAAAATAAGTAACAAAGAAATCGTTTATTTATTATATATATTTATTAGAATCATTAGAATACAGCAGTGGCATATATAGGAATTTATTTCGGGAGGGGCCCAAAAGTACTCCCCAGCCCCTCCGCCACATATTTAATAGGTCCGATGTAGCGTTTTAGGTGATTATTTAGTTCCTAAAAACTTAATATAGGAAAAGTTGTTAGTAATAAAAAGTACAAGTACCAAAGGGGGTCTGGGGGTCCTCCCCCAGAAAATTTTTGGAAGTTTGACTAAAAAACCAGGTTTTTAACTAGTTTTGGTACACTAAGTCCGAATTTTGGATGCACATTTTTATGAACTTAATATTTAAAAAGTTACCCCTAAAAAACCCCTAATAACAGGATTCTATCTTGTTTTTGGTACACTTAGTCCGAATTTTGGGCATATATTTTTTTGGTAGGATTTGGATTTTGATGAACTTATTATAATAAAGTTGTTAATAAAATTCCAAGTTGGGGGTCCTCCCCCAGAAATTTTTTGAAATTTGACCCTAAAACACAGGGTTTTAACTTGTTTTGGTACACCTAGTCCGAATTTCGGGGGGTGGGGTCTTATAAATTTTTGTTCTAGATTCTAGAACAACAAAAAAAAATTGTTTCGAATTTCTCGCGGAACCCCGGTTGAGAAACGCTGATATAGGTGATGGGTATGAATTGAGAACAAAACCACAGATTTCCCTCCTATGTACCACCTGTGGTGTAATAGCCTCCAAAACAAGATCAGGCTTATTGTTCGGGTATCTATCACGAACTAACCAGGATCATTGGTTGAATTATGCTTATTGGAGGGGACTCTCACAAAAGCGCTTGAGCCAGAGGCAAAATAATAGAGAAAGCCCTGGATCAGTATAGCATACCGACAAAATATTTTTTCTATAATATAATACAGAGTGTTTCAAAAGTCCAATTCACGGCTTTTATTTGGAAACAACGTACCCTAGGGTTATGTAAGTAAGGTCTATACCTAAGTAAGTGACCATGGAGAATACATTTAGATGGCTTACAGCGCCCCCTAGCGGCGAAATGAAAAAAAAAAGTTAAAATATTAATTAAAAAAATTAATAAGATAGAGCGAAAACTTCAATGCTAATATTGTTGCCAATATTACAAAAAACTCCTTGAGAAACGTTTCATAAGAATATCGTGAATATTCGAAGAGCTTGTGAAAATAGCACTTTTTCAGGTCTCAAAAAAAAAAAAAGTTCGCAAATTTGACAGTTTTTAATCGTTATTATGTAATTTTGTGTTATTTTAGTTAAAAAAAAGACAAAATTTAATCAAAAATTAAAAAACACTTCCGCATTTGCCAACTTTTACTTTTTTGAGGCCTAAAAAGTGCTATTTTCACATGCTAATATCTCCTCGAATATTCACGATATTTTCACGATATTTTCATGAAATTTTTTTCAGTGATTTTTTCATAATATTGGCTGAAGAATTGAGTGTTGAAGTTTCCGCTCTATCTCCTTTAGTTCTTTACTTAATATTTTTAACTATTCTATTTCGCCACTAGGGTAGGCTTACCATATTTTCTTGAGCTCAACCCAGGACACTTTGTCAACCTATCGGTCCATCAAAGATTAAAAACTAAATAAACACCCAAACTAAAAAAAAAAATAAAGATTTAAACTGAAATAACATACTTTATTTAATCATTTGTACTTTTCACTTGACATCACTTTTTTCAAAAATTCTTTGTTAGATTTAATTAAATCATAAAATTCACAACAATTAAGTTCAGAGTTAATTTTCACATTTAAAAGGTGTTTGACAGTACAAATAGAGAGTCTGCTCCTTTCAGCAGTCTAAATATGAGAAAAGTGAAGCCGTAGAAGTAAGTAAAAAAATGCAGTTCGAAAATTTTTATCGAAAATTTCACAAAAAAATTTGTCCAGTCTTAAAATTGCGAAAACCCAGGACATTTTGGGACCCAGGACAGCCTCCAAAACCCAGGACTGTCCTGGGCATCAGTCAACATTGATTTCCCTTCAGATCGTGTCAGAACATACACGTGTGAAAAACATGCGTTTCATATTCCACGTTTCTCGTATGTTAATTTGGTAAGTATATGGTTGATACCACTTTAGTAAAGCTGCTTCCGGCCTTCATCAATCAATAAATAAGAATGGAACAAGAGAAAGTGACCAAAGCTTCGATTGATTGTTATAAACATAAACTTCAAAATCCTATCCAAAGATCTTCAAAATCCAAAAGTCTCGTAAAGGAATATTCAAGACGTCAAAAAGTTTGGTTCGAGTCTTTTATATCGTTTAAGAACCACTGCCTTAGGCTCCTATTCCAAACCAATATGTTCAAGAAGACATTTGAGTAAAAGTAGATTATATAAGCATGGGAGTGTCAAATCAGGGTGGGTAGTATTTTAGGGCACAAGACCCGTTAGAAAAAATGTCTTCTTTGATTGAGCAAAAACCTCTGTCAAATGTAATACATGCCTCTTTTAAAACATGCTTGGAATTAGGAAAGGAACAAAGTTTTGACGATAGAGAGTAAGGGGAGAAACTTTTTAATACAATAAATTTAATTGTTAAGTGATTGAATATATACCTAGCAAACAAAAGCAAAAATAGTTCTTTAATGTTTTTCATTAACATAAACGTTCCTCTTGCCTATTCCGAACTTTTTAAAAAACTGGAGATTCATCAAAAAATTGAAAAACTTTCCCCTTTGATTCCGGTAGAATCGAATTCTTCAGGAATCCCTTAACCGTCCTATAACATTCTCTCTGGAAAATTCCCTTCCAATTAAACGTATTCCCAATTAAAAGATCTAAACGAAAGCTCATCTCGCTGTCCTCCACACACCGAAGGTCGGGGAGGGCTGCTCCACTTGCGACACTTGGCGATGGTAATTGGCGCCCCCTGGGGCAGTCAGGCGCAATCGGACTCGCCAGGGCGCCCGCCAAAATAGAAACCAGAGTTATTTCGAACGTGCGGTTTCCGGGGCCCCGTGACTCATTTGGACTCACGTGGAGTCAGCTTAGTATAGCAGAAAAGAACAAAAATTAAGTTCTAGAGCAATTTGCTCACACCTTTCAAGGGCAAGGAAAAGGACATTTGAAAAAGGCATGCTTGTTATGTCACGTTTAATGGAGAAGCTTGTATTTTAAGGGTAATAACAGCAAGGGAATATAAATTCCTAATGGGGCACCGAAGCTTCCCTTACGCAATTATTTAAGTAATTATAAATACTATATGAGCCTCTTCTTAAAAGAGGTGGGTGAATTTTCATTATTAGTGACATTTCTCAAGAAGAGGTTTACGACATGTTGATAATTGAAGTGCTAGGCTACTAAACCGTATGTAAACCAGGATAGAAGCCCTTAAAAACATTGCAAAATTTTGATAGGTAAATTGCCTTTTTCATTCGTTAGAGTGAAGTTCATTATTCTTATTCATTTATTAAAGAATTGAACTTAAGTATAATTTTAAAAATATTTCTTTATAATTCGTTTCAACCACAAAATTTTAAACCAACTGAAGAGAGACTTGCTTCTGTCAACATGATTGTTCATGCAAATGGCCTAGTTCCTAACAAGGTTGTGAATTAATAAAGTACAGCTTGGAAAAAATATTCTAATAGGGTCTCTTTTTATTGTGTTGTGAGATCGTACTTTCTGTCCGTCCAGTGTACACATTGCTTGATGTCCAGTTTTCATAAGATTTTAAGTAATCAAACTATCAAAAAAATTCAACTCGTTAAAAAAAAGTACATGTTTTTATCTGAAAAAAAAAATAGAGGAATAAAAATTTGCATGCATTCCTTTTAAAATAGTAATAACGCATTTTTTCCATCTTACAAGATGCAAACCATTAACCATCATTTAAATAAATACAAGACTGTTCCAATGTCATTCTTCCAGTTTAGCGGAGCCTTTTTTGCGGTCGTGCTGCCCTCTAAAGGAGGACAAGGGAAGCTTCGGCTCAAACCCAAAAGGACGATTCCTGGACGAGGAAAAATTTAAAACGACTAATATTTCTTTTCTTAATTAATTTTTTCTTTAAAATTGTATTTTTTGTAGAGTAGTTCCAACTTCAGGTTTTTTTCTTTATACCCCCTATGAGTAAATTCTCATGCAATCATTTTTCTATTACCGTTGAAAATATTATTTGAGTCAAAATATAATTTAAGATAACTCAAACCGCACAATTAGCTTTTTTTTTCCAAAAGGATATTTTAAAAAATTGAGTATGCTAAAAGACTAAAAGATTTTTATTTGTCTTCTGTTAGCAAAAGAAATTGGTAGTTTCAGTACTTTCAGTTAGTTTTCCTTCCTTAGTTTTCAAATTTTAATTGCCAAAATCCTCTGCGAATAACCCACAATCAGCCACTGGTATGGCTTTCTGTCAACCTTATCGAGCATTTTTAGGTTGGTTGGTGTTTAATGGCGAGAGGTCCATGAAAACGGACAAAAGGGAGCATTTTTAGGAAACAAAAATAGCCAATCGATTTTGTAAACTATATGCGTCTGCGTCTTCAACAAAAAAAAAAAGCTTAAATTACAAAACCCCCCTCTAACTCTTAAATAACAAAATTTAATAAAAATGAGTAATTAAGTCTGTTTGATGAATGCCAATGGAGTATCCACTGAATATAAACTACAAATAAAATTACATTTCTGCCTAATGTAATTTCTGCCAGAAATGAAAACGATAAAAAGACTAAGGCACATTAAAGTACAATTTTCACCTTCATTATAAATAATATGTGATAAAATATTGTCAAACGTTTAATTAAAGACGCGATATCTCCCTATGGGGTGTGTTTTTTTTTCAAAGTCAACAGTCATGTGTAGAGCAAAACTTGCTCCTAAAAGTCTTTTTGCCATACTTAATCTTTATTCTTTTTTTAAACTGACGATTTACTTAATAACATTAGAATTTATTTGCTTTCCCACCAGTAAGTTAAAAGTTAGGTTCACTGCATATCAAGGACCCTAAAGGAAAAACCAGTTTTACAGGGAGAAAGTGTATTGCAACGAAAACAAAAGTAGGGATAAAAAACTCATAACAGCAGTTGGCTTTACCGCCTACTTAAGGTCCAAAGACGTTGGCATCTCTGAAATTGTTTTTAACCTATCAACCTTTTAATAATGGCGTATAGACTACGCTCGACTCCGGGCTTCATGCCCGCATCTTATAAACGTTTTTAATAAACCTCATATTTTAATATTGATTGGAAACAGACATGACTTTTAATTTAAATATATTTTTAACTATTAATCTTGTGTTTCCGATATAGGGACCTTGCGCCATATAAAGCCCAAAACAACCAACCAACCAAACATGGCCAACTAGATTAAAAAAAGGCTAGGGAAATTAAATTATGACGTATGATAAACGTCCTGACGTCACGATGGGTGGATCTTTCGCATCAACTCAACTTCACAGTGAAATATTTATATTTATCCACGCATCTCATCGACCGGCGGAATTATTAAGAATTAGGAGGAATTATTTCATCAAACACAATCAAAGCAGAGCTCACGCAAACATTTACCGAGTAGTATCTATAAATTAAATATGCGTGGAGTAAGGAAGATTTCTAAGTTGAATTGATGGGAGAGAGACATCAATATTGAAGTCAGGACAATATCATTCATACAGTATACACCAGACCTTATTCGTCTAGTTGGCCATGTGTTGTACAGGCTACAATAGTCTACGACGGAAAAAGCACTCAAACGAAGAACAGATAATGCTTTGATTGATCAAATTTACGCTGTATGTTGCTATTGTAAAGAATATTTTGCTGGTTGTATCTTAAAAGTCAATCAGAGTAAAGTCGGTTCATTTGGGCACCTTCTCTGTAGACTAATGAACAGGTTGAAGTTGAAACTATGCATTGCAGAGAAAACAAGTGATGGTAAAAGATTGCTCATTGTATGTGAAGATGCAATAGAGCAAAATTAATGGATTAAATCATGTGAAAGAAAACAATGACATCTTCATACCCAAACTTAAAAGAAATATATAATATAGTTTATACTCTATTACGCAATAAAAAAAACTTGTCGGATTTACAAAAGACAAAAGAAATTAGTATAGGGGCTATCCATAAAAAATGACACTTATAGGGGAAGGAGGGGGTTTAGCAATAGGTGACATTTTGTGACAAGGGGGAGAGAGGGTTACAAAGATTGTGACACCAAACATTGAAAATCAACAAAAAAAAAATTCTAGAAAATATAGTTTATGCATCATATAAGTGAAAACATTATTATAAAATTTATATTAACGAAACTGGAGTTCACTTTGAAATTATAAGATAGGGTATACATTTCAACTCGAATAAAATATTGGGTTCCGGATTCTCGGCAACCTTGTTCTAAAACCTATTGTTGGTAAGAAAGCGTGGCATGTGACAAAGGGGGGAGGGGGTACGTTTGTCTGCCCAGGCTAGGCACGAGTGGTAAACCCAAACGGGGAAGGCCCATTCTCTTCCAGGCCAGGGTTGGATAGGTATGGAGAGAGCGCCAAACTGGTTTCTTCGCACCAAGTACTCCACCTCCCCTCCCTCTCCTTGAAGGAGTCGGGGGGGGTGTGCTTAAGTAGCCAAGTAAGGGACCCTGATTTCCCGCGCCCCTATTTGTATCCGCGTTGTATTTGGGGAGGTAAGGGGTCAGAACTCAGAAACGTTATGAACGTCAGGAATCTGAAAGGTCATTTTCTCTTCCAGCCAGCCACCACCATGAACGACCCAGAACTCTATTCGCGGTCCAACCCCTTCCAGGTGCGCGACGCCAGCCAGGTCCTGGGGGTGTACTCGAAGCAGATGTGCTCGCGCGCCTCGGACGCCGTGCTGGACATCGGCTGCGGGTCCGGGGACGTGACCACACGGGTGCTCTGCCCCGCCATCGGCCGGCGCTTCCGAATGCTCGTCGCCGTGGACCGCGAGCCGGGCATGGTCGGCTACGCGAGCCAAAAACACGACGACGAGGACGTGCACTACGACGTGCTGGACATCGTGGACGGAGACGTGTCCGCTTTCAGGAGGGAGTGGGGAGGATTCGACAAGGTCTACTCCTTCTACTGCCTGCATTGGGTGAGTCGGAAGTTTATTTGCATACTAGTAATCGTCAAACAACACTGTCTTCGGGAATATTCGGAATTGCGAGCGGAGAAGCTCATTTGATTGGTTCGTAAGCGCTGACATCGTCGAGTTGGAAAGATCAAAACCAATCAAATGAGCTTAGTCGCCAAAAATCCGGATTCCCGAAGTTTGCCGAACGGAGATAGTGTAGTGTTTGATATTAAGGTGACGTAATAGGAAATGTTTCCGGACGCATCCTGTTCAGTTCAAGATTCCTCAAGCTCGTTTCGTGTTATGACGAATGGTTTAAGGATTAATTAACTATTTTACGACTTTAAAATGTGTTTATGTCTCTGATGCCCAAATAATAAATAAATAAAATGGATCTGTACTTTATATGGTATCAAATTGTGAAGATGACCAAAAAAAGCAACAGCTAAACTAAATCACTAGTAAAACAAAGGGGGCATATATAGTAAAGCCAAATCCCTTTTTTCTCCGACTTGTTTTGGCAACTCTGTTCAGTGGTTGCATAATTCGACATTCAAACATTTGGCATTCAGGTACAGAAACCGTTTTTGGTGTCATCAAAATAATCGCCAAAAACGGATTTCAGTATATTCGTTCCAAACAAAAATTGGTCCTGTATATTAAACAGAGAGATTCAATTGGACTGGGACACTGTTTTGGGAAAAAGGTTTGGATTCAAACTAAGTAGGAGAAAAGTGGGTTAAAGCACCATCAATAACTACTGCTGGTAGCAAGATGGATAGACCAATCGTTCAGGAAAGTGTTTAGGCACTACAGAGCTCTAATTCTTTGAAAACGAAAAATTAATTTAAAAGAAATTAGAAAGTCCAATTAAAGATAAGGATGTCATTAAAAGCGTTTTTCTCTCTGACCAGGTGAGAGACCTCCTGAAAGCGCTGACCAACATTCACTTCCTGATGCAGGAGGGAGCGGAGTGTCTGCTGGTGTTCGTCGCCGCCTGCCCGGTCTTCGAGATGTACGAGCGGATGGCCCAGGAGGACAAGTGGAGGACATACATGGCGGTACGACATTGGGACGCTTCTTAACCAACAGTGCGGAAACACCTACTATGAGACCAATCATCGATACTATTTTATTATTTTAATCTTTAGAATTCCTTAAAGTAATTTTTATGTAAAGAAGTTGTGACACCGGTCTCAGGGTTGCATGGTCTTTCGAAAACGATTAATAACGTTTAGTGGGTAAGAGGGAAAATCGGTGCCTAAAAAAGTAGTTTGGAAATGGAGCTATTAAAAACCGTAATGTCGTTAAAAAAAAATCTGCTTTGGTTCAAATCGCAAAATTGATCATCCGTTATTTATAATCAGCGAGAGAACATTGTTTGATAGAATAGTAGTCGACAAACTATTAAGTTGACATTGAATGTTTAAATGCCAAAACGATGACCTATAATAATGCTCCACACAGGGCAGGTTCTTTAGGATCAGCCCGGCGCAAATCTCGCCAATCTGACTTTATTAGCAACGTTTTATAAATTACTCATAAAAATATTTTTAAAAAATGTACCACTGCTAGTTGAGATATTTTAATGTTTTTTTACTTTGATATTTGATTAACTTAGGCGTTTTAACAAAAAACTCGGTGCTTCGGCCCAGCTAATCCTTAAGTAGCCAGGATTTCGACTAATTTAACCACATAATGACGTCGTTGCACGAAAAAGACGGAACGATGCCACTTCAATTTGATTTATTGCGTTAGACTTCCAACAAAGTGCATCCTCAACGTTATGTGACAGTGAAATTGAAGAACCCGAATAAGATCTTTCCGTTTCCCCTTAGGACGTGAATGAGTTCGTGCCCCGCACCCAGCACCTCCCCCAGCCCTCCTTCGTGTTCTCTCAGATGATGGAGCAGGTGGGCATCGAGCCCGTCAGCTGCAGCACCCTCAACAGGAGCTTCGCCTTCTCCTCCACCAAGATGCTCAGGGGTGAGTGCTCCACAATTGCTTACATTATGGGTGGATTCCTATTCCATTTCAACCGTTACGATATTAGCATGGCCACCTAGACTCATAAGGCCATAGAAGCTTGAAATAGTAGGAAAGACGTCACTTTTCAACAGCGCAAGATACAAGATTTCAGACTGGAGCTGCGCTGTTGTCCTAAAAAGCTATGAAGATGACTATTTCACGTCACCATTTCGAGCTTCTAAGGCCTTATGAGTCTAGGTGGCCATGATATTAGACGGTTTTAATTGGAAAAGGAGGCTACTCCTTCAATAACTACCTTCATGTGGCCGATGTTCAAGGACATGAGGGTCATTCTACATAAAACGTACTTTTCTTGTCACAAAGTATTTTTCACTACATATAATACTTTTTAATGAATTCTATTGATATTAGTAGAAGCCTGAACGAGTGCAGCTGACATATTTTCCTCCCATGTGTTATATTAGTCACAACAGTGAAATTTCCCCTCCGTTGCATACACCCCTAGCCTAACGTTATTCTAAAGATGGTTAGCTTACTCATTTAATTAAAAGATAGAATCTTTCCCTAAAATAATTTCTTTTCTACAAGTGATTGAACAAGTCTACCCTAACTCTGCACAGAAAGATTCCTTGCGTCGAGTTCATAAAATATGCCCTGTTTCTTTAATGCATCAAATTGTGCCAGAAGCATAGATTACTATTTTTTCAATATCTATGAGTTTGAAAGTGTTAAGTAATTAAATGAAAAAAAACCCACCTAATGATGGTTGATTAAATGGTGGGATCTTCGGGGGTGTGGGGTGTTTTTGACCCAAGTCTGACCCCTCCCAGAAAAGATCCCAAGATCTTCCAGCTGCGGATAGCCCCTGATGAAGTCTCCAATAAGGAACCCTTTCTAGTCGTTACTTTTTTCATATCTATGAGCACGCGATTCTCATTAGTAAACTGTTTTTTCGCCTCATAGATTGCATGGTTGCAGTGAACCCTTTCATCAGCCGCATACCCGACCACCAGAGGAACGAATACATCGAAGACTGCATAAGAACGCTCTCAGCCATCAAGATCGAGTCTGGGAACGTGAACGAAAACGAGTCCTGTTGCTTCTCTTACAAACTGCTGGTGGCGCATGGCATGAGGATGAACTGACGCATCCCCGTTTTTAAAAGGAGAGGGGAGAAGAGTTTATTTTTATATACCGCACTAACCTGTGTGACGCAAGACATTTTTATACCTGTTATTGATATTTAACAAGGAGGAGCTTACTACCTCTGAGATGCATTCCTAACAATTTTTTTCTTAACCCAGGGGTCCCCAATGACAGGAGGGCGAAACAACAGTACCCAACCTTATGGATAGATCACTTAACTAAGAACTATGAGTCTGTGTGATAAATAAAATGTGGGAGCGAATTTTGATTGGTACTACAACATTAAAATTTTGAAGAAAAAAAATAACTAATGTATGAATATTCAAGGTTGTTAGTAGGAACAAATGTAAGCAAAAAGTTATTCACTATTACTATTAAACTAAAAATAAGTATCTTAAACAAATTTAATTTAAAAATTAGTATTAAAAATCTAACTAAAGAACTTAAAAAATTATTTAAAATTCTAGTTTTCCTTATTATATTTACTGCTAGTACAAATTGATCAAATTAAACCAATCAAACAATATAATTACATTAAAAACTCAAGGAAATATATAAACACACAAAATAGAAAAAAGATCTGGGCTAATGCTCTTATCAAGACCTATTAAACACCTAACGTCTGGTTGAATGAGTGAATTTTCTAGCTTACAATAAGTAAATATTACAAAAACCCACAAGTATTAGCTTGGGGACCCTGACTTTTAAAATGTTTCATATGGATTGGGAAGACAAGCATTTTACTTAGTTTTATCTTGATATTTATGGCATGTACGACAAAATGATACTTGGTTGAAAGTTACTTTTGATGTTGCATAATTAAAATGTTATTAATAAGTGCTCTTTTTCCGAGTCTAAGGCCAATTTGAGCAAATACATGATAAAAGGTGAATGAGAAGTATTTGAATCTGGCATGTCATTTCAGATGGAAGATTTTTTTAAATTTAAAAATTAATTCCCCATTCTCTGTGACCCATATTTATAAAAACTATTTATAAGTATATTATATGGAATGAACTACCTTTTTAGAGTTGAAAGATTTTACCATATTTGTTGTACATTTGTTACCCCATAATTAAAATAATTTCAAAATGAAAACCTTAGTTTTTTAGTTGAAAAGAATCTAAGAAATAAATTTATGTTTTTACACTGAAAAAACTTTGCCTAATTATATTTTACACACAAAAAATTCCCAATAAAATGAACAGCATTTACTAAACAAAGGTGTCGTGTTTCAGTAACACAAGCAAATATTATCTGATCATGATTATCCATACACATTAGCTTTCAAATATTAGTGTTTGATGAGCATGAGACAATGTTTATTATTTGTGTACCCCACTAATCAATCTCCTTTAAACTTTCATAATAAGACCCAGAACCACAGCTTGGTTAATTACTTTTAAAATTATTTTAAACACAAGGGGTTTGTATTTGATAGTTGAGTAAGGAAAAGGTTTAAATGCTATTGCATTTTGGAATAGTTCTACATGTTTTAACCTCAGAATTTTATAATTTTGTAACAAATGCTGATAATAAAATATGTTTTATTCAAAATCAATAGCTTTATTTATAATAAAAGATTTAAGCTATGAAAACACTTGGATGTTTGAATTATATTTAACCTTAAGGAGAAGACCCTAAGAATGGTCAGGATCTATATTTGACAGAAGTCACACAGAAGTGGAAAGTAAAAAGTGCCTTTAAGAGAAACTGGTAATTACTAAATCTTAATTTCTAACAAAAACTTAAATTCAAGTTTAATTTAAAACCCTAATTGACTGGGTCAGTTTTTCATACGTAAATTTCACAAAACAAAAATATTGAGCAATAATAAGATTAAAACTTAAGAGGTTTAATATTACTTACTAAATAATTATTTGCTTCTGTGTTTTAATTTCTATGATGAAACAGCTAACACAATAAATTAACGTGCAAGTGACTTATTAATTGCCCAGTAAAAATTGAGTTACGCTTTTTGTATATCACTCTGAAATTTACGATTGAAAATCTTTGGATAATCAGAATTCAAACTTACCTAGCTTTACTCGAAGTTAAGGCTTTATTTTCATTGATTTTCCTTCCACCTCCCTCTAAAATAGCAAATAAAGCCAAGTATTAGTAAACTAAGTTCAAGTAAAGTTGAAGAACAAATGAACTTTAGATGTAAATAGTAAAACTTAAATATCATCTAATCTCTGATAACAGTTTCCACCTTAACTGAGCTATCAAATATTTTTATTCACATGTTATTCTTAAAAAATTAAAAGAAATGCACCATAGTAATGTATAACACCCTAAAACATTTAAAGACTTTTAAATTTTAAGTAAAATCTAACTTTTAACCGAAACAATTTATATTATTTACGATTTTTGCTCTAAAGCAAAGTACTTCAGCCCTTCCCAAGTAAGTCTTGGTCCACAATAACTCAAATGTCAGACAGTATGGTAAGTAAATAAAATAGAACAGGGGAAATTAAAAGAGAGAAAAAAAAGTATACCAGTAGTATTCCTTGCCCCAGCCTTCCAAGGATCAGGAGTAATCACTTTTCCTAACTTTTTTTCACCTATAGAAAGAAAATTCAAGAATGAAAGTTAGATATATTTCTCTTAATATTATCTGAATAAAAGAAACTAATATAATGATGTAATAACAAAATGTATCTGATAATAGTCCTAAAAATCATACCAAAGGGTTATTTTTGAAAAAAAAATTCTTTATTTAAAATGGGGTGTCATATGTCAGTTACTGGATAAAAAAAATCAATTTCCCCAGTAACTGGCATGGATGTCAGTTATTCCAGTAACTAACACATTGTCAGTTATTGGTGCTTTACTGAAATTCAAGGTGATAGCATGAAATTTCTAGGAAATATAACAAGAGCTATTTAAAGTGTTGTGCAATTAAATTTAAAACATAATATGTTTCCAGTAACTAACACATTGTCAGTTATTGGTATTGGTACGTAGCAGTGTTTTCATTCTGCATGTTGTAACAGACCATTATATGTTAGGAAACATAGTGAATCAATTTCTCAAAAGAATTGTAATTCCCTTCTTTTTTAGCACTCAGATAACCAACTTTCATTAAGTAAACCAACATTTTGGAGGATTATTTTATAATGAATATTTTAATTATTTTATTAGATTTTTTTTTGTTTTACATATTGTTTTAAGTTGGCAATAGAGAAATATTGATGTTTAGAACAGAGAAATAATTTTGATGATTAAAGTACTTTTTACCAGATATTTCCCTTCATGTTTTTGTAAAATAATGCTTTAAAATTAAAATATTTCCTTTTATTTTTTATGTTTACTAAAAAAATTAATTAGCAAATAAAATCAGCTTATTTATTAAAGATATTTCAAAGTGTCAGTTACTGGTGCAGGGAGTGTCTGTTACAGGTGCCAAAATTTTCCTAGGCAGGGTGTCAGTTACTGGTGCAGCTATTATACCAACTTAAAAATATTTTAAAAATGGAATTGAATTACTTACTCCAACAAATTGCATTCTAAGTAAATATTAAAACTTCATTTAATTTTTTAAAACAAAACGTTTTCTCCAGGATAATTTTAGTAAGTAGCAGTAGCTAATTGATTTTAATATTGCTCTTAAAGCGCCAATTACTGGCGCCTACCCTATTTAAATATAGCCAAACCTTTTTTGGTTGTCATAGACCTCTACATATTTTAAGATCGAAATTTAATATTTATAATTTTTGGCGTCAGAAATAGCTGGGCGATATTTAACGAGACAAATACAGTAGAGCCCCGATTATCCGCGGAATTGGGTGGCAAGGGTACCGCGGATAGCGTAAATCGCGGATAACCCGAAAATAGGCTAAAAATGAGGTGAAAACACGAAAAAAAAATATTTAAGCATAAAAACTATGCTGTATTGTACAAAAACATGACATGTAAAACTTTTAAAATGTGTACATTACAGCAGAAACCTTTGCTCTGCATCTAAATCACTAAAAATACAACTAAATCTACATCTAAATAACTAAAAATACATCTAAATCACTAATTTTTTTTTCGTGGCACTCGCGGATAATCCGCACCGCGGTTCATCCGCTCGCGGATAATCGGGGCTCTACTGTAATAGAATTGAACTGCTACCCTTCTTGGTCTTAGGGGTAATTTTAACAACTTGGAGGGATTTCGTTTATTTAGTGTACCCGACTTATTAGGGATTCAGGGCAGATTCCATAGCAGGGCCTGTTAAGCTAACTTAGAAATAAGTCACCAAATCTGGTGATAGTTTCCAATTTCTGGCAACCCTATGTTTATGAAATAAACACAAAAATTCAACTGAAATTCATTCATAGCAGTGACTTAATTCTTAGATTTATCTTTAGTCCAAATCAAAAATGTTTTTTTACGATAATTTGAAAAATTAAAATATAATTTGACTAGTTTTTTGCAAAAACAATTTCTTTTTCACAACAATGGGCCCCAAAAAATAAAACCTGGATCGACCCCTGATATCCCTGGAACATCCCATACAACAAAAAAGCTGACAAGATAGCCAAAAATGCAATCAACCAACAACCCATCTGGAGTAGATTTCCACTGGAAGATATCATTTCTTAGACGCAGGGTTGGAAAAAAACATGTTTTTTTCTAAAAAAAAACCAAAAAACGTGTTTTATTTGTTTTAAACGTGTTTTTTTTTTGTTTAAAACGTTTTATTTGTTGTTTTTTTACCCACGACACGGAAATTCTAAAAAAACCCCATGATTTTAAAAAATTAAATTAAGTTTTTAAAATTGAAAATGGATCAACAAAGCTACCCCTGACATCAAATGGCATCTTGAGCTTTTTAGCACCTGTTTCTTTGAGCTTGGCTGAAGTAAAATGATTGTTTTGGAAATATGATAATAGTATGTCAACAACTTCAGCTTTAACATTAGAAATGTAAATATATTTTGCTAAAAGGTTTAAGATACAAGCTAAACATTTATAAGTTATATTCATATTCATTTCAGTGCTTTTCAGTTCATTGGGTATTTTGACGACATTAGCAGCATTGATCGTTTAAAATATTAAAATAAAACATAAAGAACAGGTCAATTATAAAAAAATATGATTTTTAAACAATTTTATTTGTATTTTTTATTAAATAACTTTCTAGAAAAAAATCAAATAAAACAGTTGAAAGTAAATACTAAGTTTTATATACTAATGCCATCTGTTCATAGAAAAAAGAATTGCTAAAAAAAATTACATGTGTTTTAAACAATGTTCTTTTTTGCTTTGTTTTAAACGTGTTTAAAACAAGTGTTTTAAACAAAGTGTTTTAAACGTAACAACCCTGCTTAGACGTCTCAAGAGATAGAAGCTTGAAGGCTTCAAGCATATGAAATGCGCTAAGCAAGTTTCTCTACCTTATCTTCTCTCGTCACCAAAAAAGGAAGACATCCTTTTAACTGAAATTTGCACTCGAAGCTTTCCATCTCAAGCCAAACTAAACAGATTTCACCTCACCTCCTCTCCTAAATGGTATCCCGTGGAGAAGTCCAGACTTGTTCAAGATATGAATAGAGACCCTATATATAGAGAGACTGGACAATGAACTTTTCGCCTCCATTTTAGTTACAAAATGCATGAATCTCCATAGACTGTAATGCTAATTCATCCGCCTAAAACTCTTTTTATTGCACAAAAATCAAAGCGAAAACTATATCAAAAATTTCAACAATTCATTCCAAACATGAATTGATGTTCTTTATTTTGTTAATAATTATTTTTATCTTAGAAAATGCATTTTAAAAAATCAAAGTGATTGTTTGGTTGCCACAAGTAACATTTGGCAGGCTATCGCTCTTTTCGAGGAGAAATGTATGAAACAAAATTTTTATGGACTAGTAGCCAGGAAACTAGTCTTAACTCTCCTATCTATTTGTATTACTTTGTTTTTAATTTCGTATCCAAATAGATGGTTAACTAGTCTTGGTAGCCAACGGTGGATGCCAATAAAGCCGCCAACCAGTTTTAACAATAAAATATTTAGTTTTTTTGAATTTATTTGGCAATATTTATGAAAGAAAGTAAACAAATAAATTTTTAATAACTTATTTGTTTACATTTTAACTCTTCTTTTGGTATTTTTCAAAACTTTTAACAGCATTTTCCACGATTTTCAACATTTCGTAATGTTAAAGTATAGGAAAGTTGTAACTAAAATGGCAGAAATACCGATTATACCGGTGAGCAGTTGTCCAGTCTCTCTATATATAGGGTCTCTAGATATGAACTCCAATGTCAAGCCCTTCGAAGCTCTATTGGCATAACCCCCCTCTCCTTCTCTTGGCTCCTGCACCCCCTGCGGAAGATGAGAATTCAAAAAGGAAAACTAAAGCTCTCGATAAGTTTTTTAAAGGCATCAGGCAGATTCTAACCATTCTAATCAATACCTCATCACACCCTAAAGCATCCCAATTTTGCTCGAAAAAGCCAACTAGACAATAATTAGGCTTAAATCCATTAAAATCTACCTAAAGACTACTTTTCTTCCAAGCAAGATTTTTCTCCATGTGTCCGTAATCTTCAATCAAGCCCGTATATGATTCTAATCTCTACTCCATGCGTGCTATCTGCCGACCCAAGTCGAAGCAAAGAGCACCATAAATAAACCCAACCAACCTAAAAATCCTGTTAAACAAACTCATGGTCAATAACAATAAACGGTTCAATTCCGTTAGAGTCCCCGCTAAATATCACCCGGTTCTTTTAGACTACAAAAAGCAGAAATATTCATAAATAATTTCAAACTCCTGAATTAAAATGTTTAATTAGATCAATAACTATTCAAGTTATTAATAAAAGTCAGAAAAATTTGTTGATATTTGGATATATTTAGCGATTTGGATATTGGCGATATTTAGCGGGGACTCTAACGGAATTGAACCCAATAAACATAATCAGCAGAGGGAGAAAGGGATCTTCCCAGAGCAGATGTAGTAGTCCGCTTTTATGTAGGTGGTAAAAGGTGCCTAGTAACACAGCCTAGAGTTTTCTTCTTCCTTTGGAAATAACATTGATTCCTAATTCCAAATTTCGTCAAAAATGTCGCCCAAGCCCAGTTTTTTTGGATTTACTGATTCCACATTTTTAATTTTTGATCGGTAGATATAATTTCAGTTCTTAAAAAAGTTGAAGTTGATAATTTGCTCCTCGTGTGGGCGGCGATCATCACCCAGCCCAATTCGGGCCTGACATCAAATCTGTTCCGCAAATAGCTATCACGCACTATCAATAAATCAATAGCGACAAATTATTCACCAATCTTTCCAACCTAGAGTGCCTAACAGGCCCAACTACGGATTCTTCCCCAGGGATTCCCCAAATAAACTACTATTTCCTCGAAGTTCATTACTTTTTATACCTGAGGCATTTTTAAATCATAATAATGTATGCAGTATGATTATGAAAGAGAAAAACTTAGAAATAATAGAAAACAACCCTTATTCAGTTTCAGTAGTAAAAAAATTTAACTTACACTTGTCGCAAACCATGTTTAAAGCTCAGGTGCTCTCAGCCTCTCAGTTCAGAAAATCCAGATAGAATCAAAATAAATGTTGTCGTGTAAACAAACAAAAGACGGCTGCCCAATCTGCACAACAAACTTATATAATTCTTAAAATATACTTTATTCCTAAGAAAAAGAATGAATCATTAAATTATGAGGCTGTTTTCTCAAAAAAAATATTCTTCAAACAAAAAATTTAGTTCCAACCATTTCAACTATGAAATTAGATTTGCGCTAACAAGCGCTAACAAGTAGCCCAAGCAACGAAGGAATTACTTTTGAAAGAGTGGAAGCAGGCTCAATGTTGTTATTTACATTTGTAAATGAACACGTTATTTTGATTGTTTCTCATGTTCATTTCATTTATTAATTTTAAGTGGTTTAACAGAAATTAGAAACTATAACAGCCTGTCTTCTAAAACGATATAAACTTTCAAAACTATTTGATTTGATTAAATTAGTTTCGTCATAGATTTTATATTAAAATCATACTTTACAATGACTGGAAAGTCAGCGAAGCTTTCGAGCAATCTTCTAGATATGAAGGTGAATTACATTTAATTTTGATGTTTATTTGTTAAATTTAAATCTCTATATTAGCATTTATCAAACTATTGATCTATAAATAAGTTATTTTTCTAGATTGAACGGTTTTCTTAATGGGCTGTTCATAAATGCTCAATTCATGCTCAGGATGAATGTGGTGTAAGTCCAAAAATACAAAATTTGAAAATAGAGTGGATTTGTATTTCTGCTAATGAAATAAAGTGAATCTGGCCTGCAGATTTTCATTGTCAAATTTGGTGACCGATTGTCATATTTGGTTTAGATATTTGGAGACAAAAAAATCGCCAAATTCAGATGCAGGCTGGATTTGCTTCATTTATCGGAATTTCTTCTATGTTCCTTTACATAGTGTGGTTAACACAAATAAAGGTGTGACATCACACATGGGAAGTCAACAAAAACCGAAAAATTATTTCTATAATTTTATGCTTTTATCATAGTTTATGAAGAAAAGCAAAGAAAAAAGTGAAAGAGAAGCAGAGGAAGAAAAGAGAAAATTTCTTTTTGAAAGTGAACTTCCAGATGAAGTAATTAGAGGAGGGTATGTATGTCTACGAAATGGCGCTGGCCCTTTCGGTGCAAAACCAAAATTGTTTTAGTATCTTGGGATTTTTTTTTGTTGCATCGAAACGGCCGCAACAAATAGTAGCAGACCAGTATGTCTAACACTCTAATTTCATTCCTTTGAGTAATTTTTTTTTATTGAAAGAAACCTTAACTTTTCTCTATAGTTGGTTGGTTGGTTTGATTAACTGGTTTTTGCTCGAGATTGTCCTCTGCTTGTACCAGTGTTCCTTTTTTTTCTTTTATCCGGAATTAGAATCGTTTTATACTTTGAAGAAATTTCATTTGATATTTGCTTTCCTTATTTCTTCCCTATATACCCTTATACCCGCTGTTACTGCGTTCGAGACTTGATTTTTATGGTGGTTCACCACGTTAGATATTTTATCCTTTAGCACCTCTAATTTTCCTGCACCCTCTTCTTCGGTTTTTTCCTTTTCGGCGATCGGTTGATCAGGCTCCGTTTCTTTTCCCGTTCTCCGATCCCCCTTTTGATCCAGAGATTCTGATTTGTTTTCAGGTTGGACTTGATTTATGACCTTTGACTTCGATTGGCACTCTTGATTCTCAGCTTCTGATAGTTGACCCTTTTCCGTGATCCTTATGTAAGTTTCTAATGATCTCGCCAGCAACTTAACCGATTCTTTGATTTGAAGAATGGGCTTTTCGATTTCCGTTTTGATAACTTCTTTGACCTCTCGGCTAACCGATTGGGGTGGTTGTTGTTCCTTTACTTTGTCAGATTCTATTGCTCTTTCACTTATTTTTGAAATCAGCTCCGCTGTAACATTTGCTAAGGTTTCTACCGTAGACTTTAAATCTTTTATGCTGTTAATTAGCTCCTCATTTGAATTTCCGATCGTTGCTTGGTTTTTTGCAACACTTTCGTTTGATTTTACTACCACCGAGTATAATCTTCTATTGTTCATCGATTTCTCCCCCACTGATACCGGAGAACTTCCCGTCTTCGCTTTGTTCAAGGATTCCGATTCCTTTTTTACAACTGGACAATTGAAGTCATACGCAGAGTGATCTTTGGCTCCGCATCTGAAGCATTCAGGTTGATCTTTGAGATTGGTGCACTCTTTTGTTGCGTGGTTTTCACCACATATTTCACATCTTGGATCTTCTGCTTTGCAGTCCGCTTGAAAGTGTCCAAACTCCAGGCATCTAAAGCAGATCCTTGGTTTAGGAATGAAGTTTTGCACTCTTAGAATTTCGTGACCTATCTTAATTTTCCTTCTCCTGACTTCCCCTAATTCACTGATCAAGATCGTTGAGATAGGTGTAGTTTTCTCTCCTTTCTTCGTGAATCTTGTAATCTTGTTGACGGAAATGCCTTGAAGTACAACATCTTCAGCGATTTCGCTTAGAGGAATTTCTTTCCCTACTTTCTTCACAATGTATTGTGTTGTGCACGTGTTATACAGCACTTTCTTCTCAATCGCTTGATCCGCTACCGTTACCACTTCCAACGCCTTAAGTGCTGAAGTCTCACTTTTAGCTATAATGTTGAAGGTTCCCTTTCCTGTGTTCTGAATTACATCGTCTATATTCAGTATTTCCTTTCCAAGCAACCGCAACTGAGCTGAGTTGAATCTTGCGTCTTCGGATTTCCCTTGAACCACAAATTTGACTTGCAGGGGTGGAAAATCTGCTCCAACTGTGCCAAACTGCTCCAAAATGGATGCCTTGCTCCAATCTGCTCCAAAACCACCAAAATTCACATTTTTGCGCCAAACTGCTCCAAAAACATGATTTTCCGTTCAATTTGATTCAAATTTTGAAAATCCTACCAACAGGGAAAGAGCCAATCTTCAGCCATCATGATTACCATCCGCGAAATCGCAATTTTCCGCTTTTTCTCTACAAAATATGAGCCTCCATCTAAAATAAGGATGCACAACCTGCGATTTTTCCAGATCATCCCTACTATTTTTTACCTTCCAGACTATTTCCAAGAAAAATCACGAGTTATTGTGGGAAAATCGTGACTTTCGCGAAAGTTTCGTTGTGCTCTGGGAATTAACATGAAAGTGTAATGCTACAAAAATGCTTGATACGAAATCACCAAAAGGTGCTGCAAAAATGCAAATCATACCCTGATACAAAAACACTAATCGCTTGGTCCGCTACCGTTACCACTTCCAACACCTTAAGTGCTGAAGTCTCACTTTTAGCTATAATGTTGAAGGTTCCCTTTCCTGTGTTCTGAATTACATCGTCTATATTCAGTATTTCCTTTCCAAGCAACCGCAACTGAGCTGAGTTGAATCTTGCGTCTTCGGATTTCCCTTGAACCACAAATTTGACTTACTTGTTTCGCACCGTTTCTGAATGCCCTAGCTAACTGCTCTGTGTCGTCTAGGAAACTCTCAAATACGAAGTCCTGTCTCCTTTTCTTCTCTTTTTCTACCCCGTTGTCCTCAGGATTTTCTAAGGCCCGTTTGGGTCTTTCTTTTTCTTCTTGCATACCATAATCTTCAATTTTCTCCAGATCTATGGAAGAATCAATCTTGTACCCGAACAAAAAGCAGAAAAAAAAACAACTGGGCTCCAACTGGGCTCAGCAAAACAAATAAAGACTTGAAAATCCTAATCCCTAAACTAGGCCTAATCAAAACCACGGGAGCCACAAAATCGACCGCAAACTTTCGCCTCTTTCCCGTTTACCAAACTTCTCTATAGTTTCCTTTTCACTTTTCATATTTTGATACATGTTTACTTTTTCAGTTTTAATTTTAAAAAGTATTGTAGATTATGTAACCTCTTTAATATTAACTTACAAGATGGCAAACAATATAACAACATGATACTTTTCCTTAATACATTCTAAAAGCTTCTAAAAAGAAAGAGATCCACAAAATTTTTTTAAATGTACAAAAAAGTGTCAGAACTATTAAATAATTTTTGTCAGATACATGATAACAAGCAACATTCATATATTACTTGAATGTGTGGTGGCTAACACAGTTTGGACAGGCTACAAGCCCATGAAGCCAGAGATGCGAGACAAGTCCAAACTAATGATAATTTTTATGATAAAGATGAGTTTATACAAAATTTAAGATTGAGAATAGTTTTTGAAGCAGGTTTTGAAGAGTTTAAGTTTTAATTATTGCACATACTACTCTAGGCATTCTTCTGAACATCGTTGATTGCTGAGTCAATATTTCAGGGGGTGTATTACTGTTGCAGGCCACAACTTTCAGAACCTTGCCTCTATACCTTAAAACTTATTTGTAATCAAATAGTTATCTAAAATGGCTGGTTCAACTCCGTTTCCGTTAGAGTTCCCGCTAAATATCGCCCGGTTCTTTTAGACAACAAAAAGTAGAAATGTTCATAAATACTAATTTCAAACTCCTGAATTAAAATATTTAACTAGATCAATAACTATTCAGTTTATTAATAAAAGTCAGAAAAATTTGTTGATACTTGGGTATAATGTGTCCAAAAGAACCGGGCGGCCAAAGGGCTTTTTAGGCATATCAATTGCTTTTGTTGCAATCTTATGCTTCTAAAAGATTCTAGCTATCCAAATTCTTTACATAAGTAGATATAAATTGTTTAAATTCTGATATCCCTATATATTCATCATTGATTAAAATTAAGCAAATCTAATTTCTAATTTAAAAATGAGCAAACTATTACCAGCTGAGCAAGATCTTTTAATACAAACATTAACATGGTAGCTATCTAGTTATATTTATTTATTTTGTTTTAATGCTTGCTTGGACTGGCCTAGTGGTTAGAGTATCTGACTGCAAAGTCGGGTCAGGGGCGGATCCAGGATTTTCTTCTGAGGGGACACCACTAAGATTCTTACAAGGAAACGTTCTCAGGGTGAACTCACAGAATTGGATGAAAATTTTACAGGCATAAGAAGATGGCTAAAAAAACTTACTGTGAAAAAATTAGCTGCTAAATTTCATTAGGGAGGGAGTAAATTAACTTTGAAAATTGGGTTCTGAGATGCCGACCACATTCAGTTATCATCACTTGGCGAATTTTCTATAAGATGGAATGATTAAATTTGTATTTAACGTGAAATTGAGATATTTTGTAAAAAGTACTTCAGAATATCCATAAAAACAACAGTTTTTTAATTAATTTCCTTTCCTTTGATTTAATTTTCCTCCTTTAATTCATTTTTAATCCTTTTTTGTATTTTATGAACCTTTTTTTTTATTCGCTCATTTAAACTCAAACGCGGCCAGTTTATTCTAAGCATTTGGCACAGAGCCAAAGGAAGCACCTCGCCTAGTAGGATTACATTTGGCGTTAAATATGATAATTTTAATAATTTTTTACAGCTTTTCTACTGTAATTTAGCAGCTAATTTTTTTACAGAAGGTGTTTTCTTTGAGTCATATACTAACCATAATATTCATCATATAGTCATAACATAATATTGAATTAATTAAGTTCCACTTAATAGTGTGAGCTCCAAAAAAAATTGGGGGATAATCCAAATAAAATAGAAAAATTTTGAAAATTTGTCCCTAAAAGTAGTGTTTTAGCTCATTTTCAGGCCCTTTGGGTTACATAAAAAGAGAACAACTTCTTGTAAACCACTAACAGAGGACTTTTGGAAGGGGGTCTTGGGGTTCTCCTCCTATAAAATTTTTGAAATTTGACCCTAAAAAGTATAGTTTTTGCTCCTTTTGAGACCCTTTCGGTTGCACCGAAGAGGATTACTCCTTATGAGTTGCAAAATTTTCAAGGGAAAAACAATATAAATTACGTCAAAATTACGGCCCTGAACTGGGAAGCCATTAAAACTATTACTTAATTCTTCTTTCACTATGAATTATATTTAAATTTCATTTTGAAATATGATAGTCACTATCAAATATACAAAAAAACTATTAACAGATGTCAAAGTTTTGGAGGGGGTTTGGGGTGTTCCCCCTATGAAAATTTTTGAAATTTGACCCTTTTGAGCCATTTTATACAGTGTATTATTTAGTCCTCTGGGGGGGGACACATGCCCCCTGGATCCGCTACTGAGCCGGATGTCTGAGATTTGAATCCCCGCTTAGCTTAGGCATGGGTATTTGTGTATGGAGATGAAGGGACATGACCTCCCTGTAAAAAAGGGGTTTTGCATGCAAATGTGTGTGTGATCCTAGCAACAGTACTTCACCTTTGTGGCTTCAGTCCTCAGATGCCCCTGGGTAATGCAAGGTACAGTCTGGGCTGCAGTGACTTAGATCATACTGTTCTGCCTTGGCATAAGAACAAATTAAAGGTTTTAATGTGTGAAAAAAAATCTTCAGTTAACTTTGTTGTATCCCAAACTGATTTTTTGAAATATGATTTATTCTTTGTTAGTTTCTTACTGTAATCATTTTTTAGAGACCTGTGTGTAATAGAACCCAGTTTTGTTCCATGTCTTCAACTCACTAGTGGAAGATTCTCTTTCAAAGGGATGAATCCTGAAATTGAGGTAAATCATATTTCTTTCATTGGTATAAAAACTAGGATTGATTATAAGTAACTTTGAGTTCACTTATCAATTACATCAGTATCATAGACTCTTATACTTAAAAAAATCTTCATCCTAAAGAGATATTTTATCTTATATTATTTTATTTATTCTTCAGAGTTAAAATTCTCATTTTTATTTAATTTCTTTTAATTTTAAATTTGCTATTTAAAAAAAACCTGCCCATATTTTTGATTTCCTGACATGAGATTGTTGTATAGCCACCCTGTCATTTCAAAGGCTAGTAGTTAAAGTACCAATTGTTTATCATAAATATGACAAATTTATGATTTCCCTTTCTATCTTTTGGTTCGTTATATCATCTTTGACTTGCCCCTAGAGATAGAAAATTGTAAAGCCAATGAACCCTCATGTTATGCTTTATTTTATCTCCTTGTTTGAATGTATGAGAATTTTTCTAATAATGTGTTACCTTTCATATTGGTGAATTAAATTACTTTTATTCAGTAACAGAAAGTGAGGGGAATATGTCAAATTTAGTTTGTCCCATTAAACTATTCTTAAAGGTGCGCTTAATTTTTCTGTCCCAATTAAAAAATTAAATTGAAAGCTTTCTTGTTCTTGTTAATTTTTTACTCAGTTTTTATAGTGTATATTTTGATGAAGTATAAATTATTTCATGGTGTTTTCTCTTCTCTTACTAGAAATTAATGATTGAAAATAGCATGAAAGATCCTAATAAACTAAAACGAATGGATGGTATTTCAAATGTGGAAATGGCAAATAGGTAAGATTTATTCTGATGTTTTAGAATTCTATTGTTTATATTTGTGGAAAATTTACTTATGTTACTAAAAGTTTCATTTGTGTGTGTCAATATTATTCTTGTTTGTTTAACTAATAAGCCTTTCTAAAAACGAAACCAAGAGAGGTGTAACCAATAGTTTAAAGTAATTTCTTTTTACAATTTATAGCTCCTGTTTTCCTAATTTATTCAATGTTGTGAAATCAGTGATGTGAGTTTTGAAAAAAAAACAGTTGGTAGGGTATTGCCAAAATCCCAAAGGTTACTAACTAGGGTAATGAGTGTTTAGAAAGAAATTGTATAATAAGTTATTTTATATGGTGTTTTAATTTTTCTTTGTATTTATTCATTATTTGGCCTTGGAGGACAACATTTTTTTCATAAAGAAATTAATATTGTTTTAGTACTAAGAACATATTTTTCTAAAGAAGATTTTTAAAAATGCAGTGGAAAAATAATTTTGAATTTGGCATGTACTATAAAAGAATGTTTGTTTTTTAAAAAATATTGTTAAAAGGAAAAGAATCACTTTTTTTAAAAAAAAAGAACACTTTTGTTCATGGATTTACTGACAATATTTCTATTTGTATTTATCTGTCATAAGCCATCAATTTCTCAAGGGTAAATTTACAGCAAAAAAGAAAACTTTGGAGGGGGTTATGCATCGTTGATTTGGATATGTCCTTAAAATGTCCTTAAAAATGGAAGCAGTGAGACAAGGATGCATTATTTAGTTATAAGTGTGTATTCATCAAAGTTGTTATTTTAAACACTATATCCTTCATGTTGAATCAGTGTTCCAACATTAAAAGTTAATAAGACATGTTAATCAGTAAAACTTTATAATCAAATTTTCATTATACGAGTTATTATTTAATGAAAATTTATGGGTATTTTAGCCTTTCACATAATTGAGAGAGGTCAATTCCTATATGCTATTTTTTATATTGAGACTGCTTATGTTATTATGTACATGTTTTACTTATTTCTTTGCAACTTGTATATTTCTAACTTAAAAACTTTTTTCTGTTTTCTAGGTACTCTTCACTAGTTGGCACCATGAAACGAAAATTTTCTTCAAAAAGGAAACGAACAGACAATGAAGATGATGACAGTGATGTTGAGGAAATCTCACCGAAAAGTTCGAGTAAATTTAGCTATGTCAGTAAACCACTTAAATTTGAAAAACCTAAAGATTAGAGCTGTAGATAAATTTAAATAATTTTTCACCTCTTCATTTTGTTGAGTTTTTTGTTATTTACTCATTAGGTAAATAAAAAATCCATGGATTCATAATGATGTTTGATGATGATTCATGATGTTTGAGTTCTATTCATTGTAAAAAGCATAATGTAACTAATAGAAAGGTTCTTAATGGTTTTTTGGGGGAGGTTATTTAAGTATTTTTTTTATGTAGTGTAAACATTCGACTATAATAGCTGCTTCCTGTTCATTTGCCAATATCAGTGGTTTGTAGCAGAATTTGACCTTGAAATCAACCAAGTCATCCAAAATCCTCATAAACCTTTTTTCTTTTCTTTTCTTATTTTTCCTCAGCCATCCCACAAACTGATTTAAAATAGAGTACTCCTCTTTATAACAGTCTCTTGTGCTGCTTTCTTTGACAAAAAATTATTACTCTAGATTTCTTAGCAACTGGGTACTATATATTTTTTAACAATTATAGCACTTGCAGCAACAACAGCTTTTACCTTAAAGTTAGTTCGTTACTGCTGCAAAGGAATCAATTAAATATCAAAGCGGTTTTTGTAACTTTAACTGCTAACCTTTACTTTTACATAAAAAACTATTCTTCCTTAAATGTGCATCAACCCATTTTAATCTGTATTTTGGAGAAAAAGAACCTTGTTATTTACATCACGATGAGCATGAATTTTAATAATAAGAGTTCACCTAAATTAATAGAACACTAATTGTTGCTATGATATTTTTGTATCATGTTTTGTGTTAAAAAGATCTTAAGTATTACATCTTTGCTTAGCTTGTGTTGAGATGTTTCCTTGCTTAATTTTTATATATGGCTTATTATACTATGTATTTAAAAGTGTAAAAAATAATGTGATACAAATTCTTGTATAATTTAAATTTTAGCCATTATTTATTTTTATTTGTTTTTTATCAATCTTCTCATGTGTAAAATACCCCAAGATGTCTCCAATGTTTCAGTTACAGTGGCAGCTCTTATAGCGACCTGCTCTTATAAAAATACTCTCTTATAAAGACCCAAAAATTAGTCTCTATAAGAGCACTTTTGTGCTCTTATAAAGACTAATCTTCGAATCGATTCAGCTTATCGAATACTTTTCTGGATCGGTTTGTGTGCATCACACAAGAATTAGCCAATAAACAAATATCAGAATATGACAAACAGCACCAAGTAACGATCACATCTTCTTCTCGCTTGCTTTCGCCCGGGGTAACCGGCTACAATCCCAAACGAAACCTTTCGCTACCTAATGTCCTTGTTGATTTTAGACTTTAAATTTATTAGCGTATTCATTTATCTTTTATTATTTCCAATTTTTTGACTTATATTTAAGACATAAATTTTTCAAATTGCATGCAGATGCAGGTGAAATTGATGTAATAAATTTTGTTAACAATCAGACCTTTCTAAGGAAGCTAAGCTATGCAATAAATTAATATCAAAATCAAAATTTAAAAAGCAAACGCAAATATTTATACTCTGTAAAATATTGATCTTAAACTTTATATAAATTAAAATAAAAGCAAAAAATAAGGTAATATAACATGAAATTGGAAGTATCGAGACTTCATAAAATAAGAAATAATTGTTTAAAGTGAGGAAAGATCAATTGGATGATTCGAACTGTGTTCTAAATCCCAATGATATCGTTTTCAGGTTGAGATTTCCTCCAGACTTTATAAATTAGTCTACTAAAAAGACATCATTGAGGGAATCTAGTCCACCTTCCCGAAAAGCATCAAAATTGATAGTTTTGCTTAACGAGTTTATTGCTCTTAAACGAGTGATATTCTACACTCAAGTGTATCACTCGAATTTTGCTCTTATAGCGACAAAAAACTCGGTACGGATTAATTACGCTATAAGAGCTTCCACTGTATTACATTATCTAAATCTATTGATATGCGTTAGAAATGCATGCATATTTGGTTTTGGTGTAAAATATTATGCTAAATAAAATATCATTTAAGTATTTTGCTGCTTTGTATCTGTGTATAAAATTCATATTCTGAGACATGAATAGCAAAGTTCTAAATGGCTTAGTTCTCATCATAATAGTTTTAAAGTTAGAAAACGACTTGTGTGTGTTTTCTTTAGTGCAACCCTTACTCTTTACCCTTGTGTTAAGGGATAGATTAAGAAAATTGCTTGAAAGATCTCTTTTAATTTACTAATTTTTTAAAAAATACAAGTTAACAAGACAGGCATATAAACCCTTTACATCCCCCTACATCTAGTGCAGCACCCTGAAGTGAAGAGATGTTGTTTCGAAATCCTTTGATATAGGTACAGGGGTGCTACAAGGAGCTTGGGATTGGATGTAATTGTTTTTTGAATATTTATTAGTAATTTAAAAAAACGCTTTGAAACGTAAAAAGTATTTTTTATAACTCCTTGTAAAAAAAAACTTGGGGAGGATGCAATAGAATAGATAAAATTCATCAGCTTTTCCCTGCCCTCTTTATTTATTACTATTACCTATTAATTGTTTCACAAGGAGTTGGGAAAAAAAATATTTTATACTTTTTAGTCTACTTTAAAATGTGCTTTTAAAAGGTTTTTTCCCCTTCATTAGTTATTTCTTCTTTTTAGTCTTGTGTGTGTGTGAAACTTCGAAATTGACTTAGGATGATTCTTGATGATTCCATTTATTTTTCTTATTTAGCTATAAAAAGTTATTGTTTTTTCCCGACTAGGCAAATCAATAGGAAATTCTAATAACATTGAGTTTAATGGACATAAGAGGAAGGACGACCGAGCACTTGATAGTTTTAAAGTATAACTTTCTCAGTTACCTTTTATACATCCGTCCTGATTATTTGACTGGTGTGGTTAGCAAATTGGGTTTAATCACAAAAAGATCTTAAAACTCAAAAAGTTGTGAACTGTTTTTCATGGTACTAAAGAAAATATCCTTCATGTGGAAGGATGATGAATTTTGATCATTTTTCCAAGTTCCTAGCCATGAAACGTGAGTGAGAAGACCATTTAAGCCCCCTGGGGGTTTAGGGAAAGAAAATTTAACAACCCCCTCACGAGATAATATTGCATTGTCATCTAGATTTGAACTATGAGTAATGTTCCAAGTCAGAAGCAATTAGAAGTTAGTCAGAATTCTGACTAACTTTTTAAGAAGTTAGTTAAAAATCGATTTATAAATTCTACCTGAAAAAAAAGGCGAGCCAATAGTAAAAACGTGGTGAAATAATGTAAAATCCAGTTTGAATTGCAAAAATTTATCAGAAATCTTGTAGATTTTGTGTAAAAATCTAGTTGCTAATTTTCAGAAATTACATAGTAGTCAATATTAGTGTTGAGAATAAATAATATTCAAAATTTGATGTTGAGGCTATAATTTCTTAAGTATTCTTCCGCCGCCGAGGTGCAGAACACTCAACGAATCCGAGGGAGAAAACTTAACTTTTCTTTTCTAGGAATAGGAAATAAAAAGGGGAAGTCTTTTTGAGTGATTCTTATCATAAATACGCGGTTTTATCTAATATTTATAATGAAAAATCCGGGTTTTTTTTCATTTAAAAAGAATTTTTTGGGGAAAAAACCTGGATTTGTTGTACCTTTCCAGGTTTTTTGGTTAAATTTTCCGAGTTTTTCACCCTTCGTCACAATCACCCCTGATTTCTTACTTACAAACTTAATATACTTTTAGGCTTGTATTTAAAAGTAATATCGAATCTTAACATCCCTCTTAGTTCCCTCACTTCTTTTAATTCATTTACGTATTTTGTTCTCATTAATACGCTCCATTTTTGGACTTTTTAGTTCAGTTTTTTTCTTCATGGGAAAGTTTTTTCAAGAGGTGCCTTTGAAATCAGGATTATTTTATAAAATAATTGACTGTTGAATTTTTACGCTTAATTTCCCCTTGTTCCATATTCCAAAAATGTATTGTATTTGATGTAATTGAAAACACTATCTTATAAAGAGGAAACTTTTACCTTTACGAGGTAAATAAAAGTTAAAATCCGAAGTATCATTCAAATAAACTTTCTCATATATTCCTTCCTCCTCGGCTCTACAGTCCATGTAGGACCTTGGCCTCCCTCACAAGGCAGCTCCACCCTCTCCGATCCCTGGCTCTTGTCTTCCAATTTCTCACCCTTAATTTCCTCAAATCTTCTTCAACCTCGTCCAGCCATCTCTTTCTAGGACGTCCGATCTTCCTCTTACCCTCTATTTTTCCTCTGTAGATTTTCTTTGTAGCTCTCTCGTCACTCATTCTCTCCAGATGTCCAAACCATTGTATTCTTTTAGATTTTATTATATTGACAATATCTTTTTCTTTATATAGTCCACTTAACTCTAAATTGCTCCTAATTCTCCAAACCTCTCCATCTTTGACTGGCCCATATATTTTCCTTAATATCTTTCTTTCAAATGTAATAAGTGTTTTCTCCTCATTCTGAGTGGTTGTCCAAGTTTCTGCTCCATATGTAACGATAGGTCTGACTATTGTTTTATATAATTTTAGTTTTAACTTTCTTGACAGCAGAGAGGATTTAAACAACTTTATCATTGAAAAATAACATCTGTTTCCAGCCGCCAGTCTAGCCTTTATCTCTGGGTTTAATTCATTTTTGTCATTTCTTCATATATATTGTTAAATAAATTCTGCACACCATGGACACGACAACAACAACATATATATTGACATTAAAATCAAGAGTTTTTCATTTTTTTCCAGAATTCATTGAAAAAAATTACAATACATACTATCTTCCTACTTTCCCTATTTATAAATACATATTTCACATATTTTATTCCGGTTATAGTAATTTAATTACTTATCACCTTTCGTCATGAATTATTGAACTTTTATTTATGATAGATTTTGAAAACGTTAAAAGGGAGTGTTTACATAATTTTATTTGGTATAGATTACAACCCATTTAAAAAACGATAATCAATATTATTGACTCGTCTTTCATCTTTAATCTTGGACTAACTTGATATTGAATGCTAATTTTGACTCGCTGATCATCAGATGTCATAAAATGAAATTCTCACGCAAGGTATTCAAAATAGCCAATTCAATTAATTTACTTTTCGTGACATCTTTTCAAACCTGAAAAAGCTTTTATTTTTATACTACTTCTTTTGAAATAGCCCTATTTGTCGACTTGTAATGAAAACTTCCCTTAGTCTGAGAGAGTTTCTGACTATTTTACATTCATTGATCTTCAAGTTAATGATTTTGCGAAAGATGGTTTATGGTTGTTTGCTCTTTGTAACTTGGGAGGTGATAGGTCGATAATCAATATTATATACTTAAAGAGATTCGGCGAAATGGGATATTGCAGATCGAAACTCATCTAGTTAAACGGTAAAATCATAGCATGGTTATATTTTTTATTTTCATATGAATATTCTCATTAGTATCCCATGTTGTTTCGGGTACAGTCTTGTTTGTTGCAGTTCCTGCAGTTAAGAGGAATTTTCATGTTTGTAATTTGTTTTACTAATTTCAAATAATTTATCGATGTAGATTGAACAACAATTCTACATAAATGTGTTTTTCTCCAAACAGATAGCTTAAAAAGTTATTTTGGTAATTTTATGCTGTACAGAGGACGCAGGTAGGATCTGTCTAATGCTGCGACTACCCTTGACATGACTCTGGACCTGTAACTTTACCTCTTTATCTTTTGACTAGTTTTTTTATAAGATGCTAACTGCATAAAAAGGTTTTAAAAGTTAATGAAATTTGGTAAGATGTTTTTTTTTCATCTTTGTGTATCTTCGCCGTGAAACAATTTTGCAAGAAGTTGTCTGTTTTCGCCGTCTTTTACATATGAAGCAACATGTACAAGTAAAAGTGTTTGACCAGTATATTTCAACAGAGCTTTCGGTTTAATATTATTAATTTCATAGGTTTACAACTTAAATGAAATGGGATGTGTATCTTTGCTGTGACTTCACAATAAGACAACTTTATGAGAAGATTTGTAAGTGCTTTTCTGTCTTTATGGAAGCAAGATTTTAAGACTTTTTCTACTTTATTTCTTCAGACCCAAAATACTCTAAAAAACCCTCTCTCATTTTCAAAGTGAAAAGTATTTTATATGACATGTCTGTATAAAAGATCTGCAAGGAAAATGGCAACCGGTTCGGAAAGAAGTTCATCAAAACAGCATCGGACAATTCAGAGTACTATACTATGGAATCATGCTATAGGTTTTTCATTCCCCTTATCCGAAATCTCAGCAGCCATTCCTAGACCTGTATGAGTTGGGCAGAGATATTACACTTTTCAATAACTTTCTCTATGTTTTTGAACCTCCTGTACTACCCCTATGCTATCTGTGTACCTGTGGCAATTTGTGGTGACTTTGGTTGGTCATAACATAGAATAATCCATTCTATGTATCCTAACCGATTTATTCTAGCGGTCTCCTCACAGTAAACTGCAAAGAAATGAGAGGACTTCACTCCTACTGGAATAAACCGAGCAGTCCTGTCGACAAGGCCTTACCTGCAGGTGACTGCAATGTGACTGTACCTTCCCAAACACCTCCCACAACTGAGGACGCGTTCAAACCCGTCCTGTCCCTACTCCTCCTGAGCGGGATTGACGTCCGAGGGTCCTGCAGACGATCCGTCACCTTGTCCCTGTCGCTTCTGTTCCATGTCGCCTGCCTGGGTATCATCGTCCTCAAAACAGCCTGCCTGGTATTCGCCTTTCGCTGGCACGTTCTGGTCACCATCACTATGAAGGTCACCGCCCTGCTCCTCTGGTGGGTGGTGAACACCAGGAAAGAGCGGCTTAGGCGCTTAATCGATGCAGTCGGCGCCGAAGGCGGCGGAATCTGTTTATCGAAGACTGCATCGTTCTTCACCGTGGCATTCATGTGCGTACAGCCGGCACTGCTGTCCGTACGCTTCTTCCACCCGCCCACGAGTGCAGGCCACCCCACGTGCATTCTGCTGCAGATAGAAGGGGGTATGCAGGTCGTGGTGGTGCTGCTGCACGAGTTCGCGAGCGTGTACGTCAATTGCAGCATCACGTACGCAGTGGCGCTGCTGTACGTCGCTTGCTGCAAGGCCTTCGTTGCAAGGATCGTGCACTCTCGGCTGCCCCTTCTGTGGATGTTCGAAAAGGTGCTGCAGGTAGGCGGGATATTGATTTTGTTTGGTTTTGATTGATATTTGTGGTTATTTGGGTGGAAAATTTTGTGGTAAATGCACTTAATTAGTTATTACGGTTGCCTTGATACAGTGGTTTCCAAATTTTATACTCGGCGTCCATTCTTTTGATGGGGTATTTCAGCACCCACTTTTGTCTTCTACTTTGAAACTATACTTGTATATAAACCCATAGGTTAATGTTTATTAATGTAATTTTGTTTCCTAAAAAATGATATTTACTATTGATTAGTTAGTCTGTGACAAAATTTTCTCTTGAATGTCGAAAACCACTTCGAAAATAAATAAATAGGGAATCCCCACCGCTTTGATCCATAAAATAATAAACTGTCTGAGCCACAAATCCCTCTTTAGAAGAAGAAATACGAAAGAAAGTCATTAAGTAAGTCACCTGCAAATTGTTTGCCTCCAAAATATTGTTTTAAGAATAACAAACAAAATCTCTTAGGATGAAGTTTAGGCTATAAGGAGGATATTGTAGCATGTGTTAATGACCATTCTCTTTATATACAGGGTGTATCATTAATAATGGGACAAACTTCTGGGGGAGGTAGGGTACATCATAAGGATTCATAATTGCATAGGAATAACTCATTGTCCCAGACGTCAGGTCACCCTAAGGGGCTAGGGGTTTTTTTGGAAACTACCCAACAACTTTGAACCTAATACTAGTAAGCCGGGATCATGTCGATCATCCTTCATCATCACATCATGATCGACACGATTCAATACTTTCCTTTCAGTAAACCATCCGCGATCGCATAAGTTCTAATGTAATCATGAAAACAATCGGTTAGGTTTAAAGCAGCGATGAACCATCGGCAAATCGGAACTTTCGCAGCCACACTCTTAGGGTCCTGTGGGTAGTTCAATACCCCTTAGGATGACGTCTGGGACCATGGGTTCCTGTGCAATTCTTAATCCTAATGAAATTGCCCTACCTCCACTAGAAGTTTGTTCCATTATTAATGATACACCCTGTATGTTTATCCTTTTTATTATGCTATATGCATTATTTGTGATTTACCTAATGACTTGTCTTGGTACTTAAGTGGTGATGTTATTTGCACAGTTTGGGACCGCCGCTGCTTTGGGCAGGGGGTACTTTATACCGTTACACCAATGAATTTAGCGACGGTTATCCCCAACAGGTGTTCAGGACCATCGAAGACGTGCTCTCCCCATGCATCCTGGTGGTGTTCGCGCACCTGCTATCCAGCCTGTTCAAGGACATGGTCATCCTCATCCACGTGTTCGAGAACCGCCTGTTCGCCATGACGCCAGCCTACGTCCTGGACTTCCTGTCCAACGCCCTGCTGACCGCCGCCGTCGTCATCTGCGCCGAAGGCGTCCAAGGGCACGCCGACGCCCTCAGGGAGGCGCTGCTAGTGACTCAGCCCCAGGAGTTGTCCTACAGACAGTACCTCAAGGTGGTGGACGACCGAAGAAGACTCAGGCTCACCGCGTGGGGTATGTTCGAGTTGAGGAAGCCCTTGCTGCTTACCATAGGGGCTTGGCTTGTGACGTACGGGGTGATCATACTGCAGTTTTCTTCCACCTCTTAGAATCGAATCGGTCGAGTAAAAAATAAGTTTAGTGATGGACAGAATCGATAATTGGAAAAGAATTCTTGATAATCGATTTTATTACTTTCCAGTTTCCAAATGTATTGAATTAGTTCGTGTGAAGAAGGGGGATTTTCAACACCGCGTCAAAAGAAGTTAAAGCGGCAATAGCGGTCAAAAGCGAGACTTTTTTAGCCATAAGAATAATAGTTGATTTAAAGTTCTGCTACAAACTTAACTAAGTTAAAATCTGCAGCATATAGTTATGTCTGCTGGACTAGCGCTTAGAAATTAGTCTGACTATCCCGCTATGTTCTTAATGGTTGTCTGTACCTTGGGACCTGTTTTGTACCTGTTTGTAGCTATATGGCATTAAGTAAGACTGAAAAACTTCTATATCATGCTAATGATATAATTTATTATCTGGTGTACCTTGACGTCACATCAGACTATGAATACCTTCTAAGAGAAAAAGAAAAGAAGTTTGAAACAAACAAGATTCCGGAATTCGGTGTAGTGTACTTTTGAATTATACAACAACCGGTCACCTAACACCTTAAATATTTGAACCTTGACTTGAACACTAAATTATTTTTTTTTGCATTACTTTTAAAATGTGCATTTTAGTGCTGCTTGAAAGTTGAAACTTCAGCACAAAACAAGACTAAGATAGAATCCAGATCTGTCTTATTAAGTAATCATTGTTTTTGGTTGCTGTTTTTTCTAACGAACTATGTTTATACAAAAAAGTAAACTTTGAAAATTGAGTCATAGAGAAAATACAGGAATTTATTGACACAAACTATGCAAGATACTTTACAATCTGAAATCTCCTATATACAGTTACAAACTAGGTCCTTAGGAAAAATTACACGAACAATATTCTGCAAAAGAAAAACACTTCATCGTGTGTTTAATATTTTGATTAGTAATAATTGAAAAGTCATTTTAAGAGGTAACTGGCTGATCCAAAACTACGTCTCTTCTTCTATGTCCATGATAAAAAGTATTTTCATTGTTTAGAGTATAACAGCTGCTATCAAAATAAAATTCAAAACTGAGTAAAACCCGAAAAGAAAGACCCCCTAAATACTGATGTTTTTTTACCGATTCTAAACAATTGCAAAATCATCCCTATGAACTGATTCTTTTTAATTCTTAACTACTTGTTTTCACAATACTAAATATAATAAATTTTTAAATTTGTTGTTGTTGGTAAAAATAAAGGTGCCGCAAAAAGTGTTTTTCTCTTAATTTTTTCTGTTTTAAGCTTCAGTTCATTTAGATAACTATGAATAAGAGCGAATTTACCAGAAAGTAATTTTAGGGGAAACGCAAATATTCTAGGCTCTAGGGAATCTAGGTCATTATAGATTGTAGAGGAAAAAATAAGAATCTCACATAGAAGTTTGAAATGATTGAAAAGGCAGTAAACCCTTTTTTTAAAACTTATGTTAAAAAGACGTTTAAGAAATAATAAGATCCATATAACATTTTCAGTCTTGGTACACGCATTTAAATTATTGGAGTTTCTTTTCTCCAGTAGGATTGCTTTTAAAGAAGTGACCAATGAGCTAATGCGTTTTGCTTATAGGGAAATTATAAGTCGTGGTCTTGTAATACCTGTTGGGGATTAGTTCTTGAGAGAGACATGGTTTACGTCTTTTGGCCACGCCTATAACTTGGTAGTTCTATAAGTTTTTCCTCTTAAGCTATTTTCCATATTCGTATTTGTTATCCAGTAAGCTGTGACTTTGGAAACACAAGAGACGTCTACCATATAATGTGCATTTGATTATATTTGTACGAATGCTGCCAATTATACACTCAGAATTAATGAAAGTCCTAATAAAAAAAATAGTTGAAATAAATATTTCAAGGAATCGTTTCTTTTTTTACATAGACTAGAAAATAAAAGAGCAGACTGATTTATGAATACGCATCAGATTTAAGAAATTAAAAAAATGAATTTATTGCATTCAAAATTAATTTGTTGTAACATTCCCATCAGCTATACGACACTTCTGTCAGTAGCGGGACCAGAACTTACCTGACTACCTACCTCTTAAACGACACCATGGAATGATGTTGTTCCTGTTTTACTACACCTGAAAACTATTTGTTATCAAATAACCCTGTATTCGAAATTCAAATGTAATGACTACAGTAAAAACTGCAGGTGGGGGGGGTGGATTGGGCTACCCAATACCCAATGACTAGCAGTTCGAACGACAACATTTGGCGATTTAGCCCTGCGTCTGGATAACCGAAGAGTATCGGAATTGCGTTTCAAAAAAATTGTCACTGGTAATGCCAAATACCACTTTTACACAATATGGCTTCAGAGAAGTCGTTCTGTTTCCTCCGTCGACCGCTTTGCGTCGCTGTCGTCGGTGGGGGCTGGCGATTTGGTGGCGTAGCAGCAGCCCGCGTGACACCTGTTCCGCCGATGCTGCTCCAGAAGACGAAAGGAGTTGAACCTCCGCTCGCACACGTTGCAACTCAACTCTTCTTCTTCTGAGAGAAAAAACAAAGTAATCATAAGTAACTGAACTGAAATGCATGAGTGTCCACTTATGTATACATGGAAAAACATTGGATAAAATATGTGGGACTGGTGGGATCCTCTAGTCTGAACTTGTGCTGAAATATGCCATGTTAACAGAATGATGGTAGGACGAAGATATTTTCAAACCATTCTAAACTGGTTACAGTGCTAAGAATCATTGATAAGTACATTAGAAAATGTTTGAACGCAAACAACCAAATATGATGAGGCTGAATCAGTTCGGAGATCATTCTAATTAGCCTTCACACCATTAAATCTCATCAGGGAATTTTAAGTTTCTTAAAAGGAGGCTTATATATCCATTAAATAAAAAAGAAACTAAACATTTTTAACATATGTCCAAGGTACACTATCCTTGAAACCAAGAAGATACAATACCGGTGCTGTACGTTGGACCTATTTTCTATTTTTTTTCTAACATTAATTATGTACTGAAATACCTCAATTAAAATTCCGAAAAAAAATATATAAGTTGTGTATGAAAGGCTAATGTATAGATGGGAAAGTTGTTTCATCAGTTTATCTATCTATATATAACTAAAACCGTATGTGGCTGGGTATGTGGGTATGTGTTACATCTCCTCCCAAAATACGCCGCAGGCGTACACAAAACTCGGTATATTGAGCATTTTCAATCACATGACTCGGCCTAACAACGGCCTTAGCAACGTTGTTTTTTTCCTCCAGTGACATCATGTGCGAGTACTTCTATTGGATGCTTCTCTTTCCCGCCCCTAACAACGGCCTTAGCAACGTTGATTTTGTCCTCCAAGTGACGTCATGTGCGAATGCTCTATAGACGTATTCTGAGGCGAGGATTATCAACACGAACTTTTTCAAGTTCGAAAATCGAATATTTACGAGTAATTAACGATTTTATGGTCAAAAACGCTTATTTCTCCATTTCTCTACTAGAGTAAACCTGCTTGACTCACTATTGTAATAAATGAAATTAAAACCTCAAAACTGCATCTCCTCTCAAAATACGCCGCAGACGTGGACAAAACTCGGTTTATAGACGTATCTAGGGACGTGAATTATAAATTCAAAGTTTTCCAAGTTCGAAAATTGAATATATATTAACCCGTAATTAACATTTTTATGGCTAAAAATGCTTATGTTTCTACTAGAGTAGATCTGCTTGACTCACTATTGTTAATGCTTATTTTTCTGCTAGAGTAGATCTGCTTGACTTACTATTGTTAATGAGATGAAAACCTTAAAATTAAATTTTTTACTAGAGGAAACTATAAATGTGCAACATAGGAACTGGATGGGTTTGGGTAAATATAAACAGTTGGAACCGGGATGAAAAAGGCGCCGGGAACACCAACATGAAAAAAGACACCGGGAACGCCGGGATATTAAAAATTACCGGGAACACTGGGATAAGAAAATCTACCGGGAACACCGGGATAAGAAAAACTACCGGGAACACCGGGATAAGAAAAACTACCGGGAACATCGGGATGATTGGTGATTGAGGTTACAGAAAAATTAGACATGTAACTTGAGAAAACTTTTAAAAAATAAATGGACTCTAACCGCCTATCTGGTTCGAGACTTCACGGAACCAACACGTGACCTACAACTGAGCTTGCAATTGGTTACCACAGATACTACACTAGTAGATCTACTAGTGTAGTATCTGTGGTAACCAATCGCAAGCTCAGTAGGTCACGTGTTGGTTCCGTGTGACGTCAGACGGTTAGAGTCCATTGATACACTACACCCGTGCAAGGCCGGGCATATCAGCTAGTTCCCAATAAATAAACATTACAAAGTAAAAATAGGTCCGATGTACAATAACTTTCCCTATATTGTAAAAAAGTAGGTCTAAGGTAAGGTAGTAAAAGTAGTAGTATATAAAAAGAAACTATAGAAGTAGGTCATACCGTATTCACTGTCCGTTAGGTCGTCATCGGAGTAGTCACTGCTCGTGTAGGACGAGGAATCGTCATCTGCCTCAGACCAGGAACTGCTGCGACCTGCAATGAAGCATCATTTATGTATGAAATGGCGTAGATAATATTCATACGGGATGATATTCATTCCTATTATTGTCTTAATTTAAAGTAGCGACCGAGTGCACTGATTAAATAGTTTATTTAACCATAAAATTCACGAAAACTTACATTTTCCATATTCAGGAATACCAAAAGGAGTAATTGAATCTCCAGTTTGAAAAAGGGAATTAAGACCAGAAATGACAAAATGTCTTTTTGTGCTCAAAAATATCTTCAAGCTTCGCTTTACACATGAGTGGGAAGAGGGGAAAAACAGCAACCCCCAATAGCAGGTACAGCCCCCTTTAAATTTATGAAATTGGTGTCCATTTACTGCATTTTTTCTTTAATTTAAAATTTAAGTTAACTTATCTTTCTTTTCTTATTCTTCGTGCAGTAAACTTAGGGAACGTACCCATACAACGTGACCTAGTTTTTACTATTTTTGACCCCCTCCCCCCCCTTGGTGACCACCCGTAGTATATGCCAAGACCCCCCCCCCTCCCCCTCAAATTTTCACGTAGTGGTTCATAAATACGGTTTTCAATCATTTTTAGCAAACAGAAAGTTAAAAAAAGTTAATTTGGTTTAATTTGTCTTTATTAGTACAGCGCTTGCCTCGTGACGCCAAGAGTGCGTGCATACAAGTGGAAAGTATATTATCAAGAAGAAAAAACTTAATGTAAAAGTTATTGTAACAGTAACTTAATTTACAAAAACAAGTCTTTTTTTTCTTTATTTTTTGACTACGTGACGAAACCCTAACTAAGCCCCACCCACGGCTTACTAGATACTAGTGTTCGGCAACTAGTGGTCAAAAAATAGTTAACTACCAACTACTAACTAGTCTGAGAAAATCTAGTTGCAACTAGTAGTTAACTATTTTTTCATGGGACTAGTTACAACTAGTAGTTAACTGTTTCCCAAAGTAGTTAACTACTAGTTAACTAGTCTATTTAATTTCATAACCTATTTTTTGCCCAAATTCTAATACATCTTTCTTATCTATATCACAAAAAACGCGCAAAAAGGGCCTTTAATTCTGGTTATGGTATTTTCAGTACTCTACCATCTTAATTAAATTTGTTACAGTAAAATTTTTTCTATATTTTGATAAAAATTTTAATAAGAATTTTTTTGAAAGTAGTTGAAATTTTGAAAGTAGTTTCAACTAGTAGTTGTTAAAAAAAGTAGTTCAACTAATAGTTGAACTAGTTTAAACAAAAAGTAGTTAAACTACTAGTTAACTACTAGTTGATCAGTAGTTAACTACTAGTTGCAACTAGTTCTAGTTAAACTAGTGCCGAACATTACTAGATACTTATACAGGCTAGCCGAGTTTTAAACAATGAAAACCATTTGACAACTTTTCCCGCTTGGAGCGCTACAAGACCTACCTATATCACCCCACCGCCTTCAACGCTGTGGATATGCTTTGCCAGTTGGTCCAGTATTGCCATCTGGATTTGCAATGATTTCCGTACTCGGCTAGCCTGTATAAGTATCTAGTAAGCCGTGCGCCGTGCCCCCACCCCTCTAATCAAGCTTAGTATTTTGAAGACCCCCCCCTCCCCCCCTAAACAGGTCACGTAGTATGGGTGAAATGTTTGACTCCATTGGTATTTACTTACTCCATTAATACTCCCTTAAAGACTCAGTTTCACAATACTTTTTTAATTTATTTGTCTTGATCTTTCTATTTCTCTCTTTGTGCTGTGAACTAAGCAGAAATATATAATTTAAACGATGAATTTAAGAGGTTTTTAAGATTTTCCTTCGCAAGTTTGAAAAAGTACCATTTACTTTTTTTTTCAACTGTAAAATACTTTTGAATGAATGCACTTATATTTTTTCCGAAGATTGCCCTTTTTCTAAATAAGTTCCTGAATTTCCAGTAAAAATTTGGTGATTATTCAACAAAAATTCCATTTACATCCTATACAGTTTTTTTCGATTTTCTCAAAACCAATCTTAATTAAACTTAATATAAATTAACTGAATTCATTTTTAAATTTGAATTTTAAGTGAATAGCGAATCCTAACTTTTAATGAATAGAATGTGACGTAAAATGTGAAAAGTCAAAATTAGGTTTAATATAAAATTAATAGTTTCAAATTTTGTCATCAAAATGGGGAGGGGGGTTACAGAAATATAGTTTTTAGAAAGGGCTATAAATTCCTAGAAAATTGTGTGAATTAACAGCTCTTGTTAAAAAAAAATTAATCCATCGGGTAAATTTTTATCATATCCATTTAAATAACTTGAAAATGCTTCAGCTTTACGTGTATAAAATCCTTCTAAGGACTAACGCATCATAAACCCGAAT